>JAADYG010000205.1:0-45303 GCA_023338115.1 Phytopythium boreale
GTACCTCTTTGGCACGCAGGTGCTTCTGGCTCGCACCGTCGGAACGACATCATCCAGCTCGTCGGGAAGCAACGGCGAGTCGACCGCTTACGACTACCTGGCGGACGAGATGTGGATCGTGTTTGTGGCGCTGATCTTGTGTCTGACGATCCGGCTGCTGGCCGTCACGGGCATCTTGTGCCTTCCGCGCGACAAGCAGACACTGAGCAAGCTCGCGAACGGCCCTGAGAGCGCCGCGTTGTCCTCGCGCGCATACCCGTGGTGGGTCCTGGGCATCCTTGGCGCATCGCTGGTCGTCGCGACCACGTTCAACACGTTCGTCGTGACGCCCGAGACCAAGTGTCGACGCGCGTTTGGCGGCCACGGGTGCAAGTCCACGTAGCCTTCCCTCTTTGAATAGCATGTACAATACAATAGTAAGTATTTGCCACGTTTGCTTCTCCCTGCGTGTAGCCATTGCACTCATCCAGCGTATCTTTTCAATTTGGCGGGAGCAATCTGGAAGTTACGCGGGAATCGGCTCACTCCTTTCAGTATATTAAACGTAGTGTATTCTTTAGACGCACTGATATGTGATATACCTCATATGACACGTCACTGTTCACGCGTCACTGTAACGAGGGGGGTAGTCCAACGCGTCCACTCTTGCGTCCACTAAGTGGATCCGCTCCCCTCACGCCGATCCGCCCGCCAAGTGGCCTCGTCCGCTCGACAACACGTGGCTGCTCGGCCCATTGCGATCATTGCGCCCGTCTGAAGCGAGCGCCCACACCGCCACCACCGCCAAGCGGCCGCCTCCTCCCGCCTCCTCTTCCGAACACGATGGCCAAGCCCGTGCTGTACTCGACCGGCGGCGCCCGCAATGACTCGAGCATCCTCAACCTGCTCGTGTGCATCGGCGGCATCTATGTGTGCTACCTGTCCTACGGCATCTTCCAGGAGAAAATGTGCGTGCGGTCGCTGGAAGGATGCGGGTAACCTGGTGATCTGACGCGCGTTGGTGTTGTGTGTGTCTGACGCCGGCAGCTTCACGTACCGGTCGCCGTCGGGCGACAAGTTCACGGCGACGCTCTTCATGCTGTTCGTGCAGTGCGTGACGAACGCGGCGGTGGCGTACGCGGCTACGTTTGTGTGGAAGCCCGTGCGCGCGTCGCTTCCCTTGCAGCCGTTCGCCTTCACGTCGTTCGCGTACCTGGGCGCCATGTTGTGCAGCAACGAGGCGCTCAAGCACGTGAGCTTCCCGACGCAGGCGCTGGCCAAGTCGTGCAAGATGATCCCGGTCATGCTCATGGGCGTGCTCATCCGCCGGAAGAAGTACTCGCTGCGCGACTACGTGTGCGTGCTGGTCATCACGGCGGGCATCGCCGTCTTCCAGCTCGGCAAGGCCTCGAGCAAGCACGCCGAGCGCGAGAACAGCGCGTACGGGCTGCTGCTGCTCTTCACGTCGCTCACGCTCGACGGCATCTCGGGCCCCAAGCAGGAGGAGATCTCGACGCAGCTGCGCCCGTCGGTGCACCAGCAAATGTTCTACACCAACATTTGGGCCGTCGCATACACGGGCGTCGGCGCGCTCGTGACGGGCCAGGCGTTCGCCGGCCTGTGGTTCTGCGTCGAGAACCCGGCCATCCTGCAGTCCGTCTTCTACTTCTCCATCTGCAGCGCGCTCGGCCAGAACTTCATCTACTTCACCATTCAGCAGTTCTCGGCGCTCACGTGCACGACCATCACGACCACGCGCAAGTTCTTCACCATCCTCTTCTCGGTCGTCTGGTACGGCCATCACCTCAGCGGCATGTCCTGGGTCGGCGTCGCCCTCGTCTTCCTCGGCATCGGCTGGGAGCTCTCGAGCAAGTACCAGAAGTACCGCGCGCAGTCGAGCATGAAGATGCCGTGAGCTTCCGCGGGGGTAGAACGTAGATCGCGTGAGGATGCTTGGGGACCTGCTACAACAGCAACAACACAGTAATACATGACAGCTCATGCACGACAACCAACGACGCGACTGCGGACGGTGTTGCCATTCATCCGATGACGATGGGAGCGGCGCTCGACGTCCGCGCTTCGACGGACGACTCATAATCAAAAACTATACACGGGACTTCCTGCTGATCCTCACTTGACTTGGAGCGCCGCTGGTGCGTCACGACGAGCGCGTTGGCTCGCTGCTTTGTAGGTCCTCGACCGACGCCACGCACTCATGATCGCTTCTTGGCTGCGGCAGGGGCAAGCGTCGACAGCGACCGCGTGCGCGCGGGACGAGCGCCGGTGTGCTCTTGTTGCTGATGCTGATTCGCGCTGGCGGCGGGGGCGACGGAGGCGCTCGCGCTCGCGTTGCTGTTGTTGCTGGACACGCTGCTGAGACTGCTGCTGCTGAGCGTCGGCGTCATCGACGACGTCTTGGAGTTGCGACGCGCCGACTGCCGGGACGAACCGACGACGCCCAGGTCCAAGTGCATGAGCTCTGTGTCGGTGTTCATCATGTCCACGAGCATGTTCTTCATGTCCTGGCCGAGGATGTTGAGGTCGTAGTCGCCCCCGTCGTTCTGCAGCCACTTCTGCACCTCCGACTTTAGCGCGGCGATGCGCAAAGGGTAGCGCTTGGCCACCGTTTTGCGGAAGCGCTCTTCCTCGAGCAGACGCAGCGAGTTGCCGAACAGCCGGTCCCTGCTGCTCGCCGATGCCTCGAACTCGCTGATCTTCTCCCGATACTGGTTGATCTCGCTGTACAGCCCCATGATCTTGCTGAGTGACTGAAGACGCTTCTGCGCTGATTCAACGGTCTGCCGTACGATCTTCACGTGCGCCATGGAGTCCTTGACGCGCTGGAGCTGCTGCTTGCCGTATGAGGCCGAGTACACCGCGCAGAACTCGTTGTAGAACGGGTCAAACTCGGAGAGCAGCGAGTCCTGACGAGACGCAGGTGCTGGCGCGCTTGGCGAGGAGCACAGCTTGCTGTCACTGCTGTCATTGTCGCCCTGCCCGCTGGCAAAGGAGATGTACTTCGCCAAAACATCGCGCGTCGCGTTTGTTTCTTCGCCGCTTTGACGCCCGAGAAGGAAGCCGACGCGCTGCTCATCCGTGTCGATGCCGTACTTCATGAACTCGTCGTTCGTCGAATACAGCAACGCGCGAATAGAGTTCTCGATCGGCTGGATCAGCTCCTCGAGCTTCTTTTTCCCTTCCACGAGAGCGTCGCGATGGCAGGCGTACTCCTTCGATACGCTGGGCCCCGAACTGTTTTCGCCCTCGAGGATCTCGACACCAGTGCTGAATTGAGACTTCGCCAGTGATGGTTCATGCTGCGTCTGCGAACCACCGACGACTTCCTGGGTGAGCGCGTCAGCCTCTTGCAGAGTTGAGAGCAAGAACGACACCGCGTTTGCTCTCCCGTCGTAGATCTCGACAAAGCAGTCGCGCGCTTCAGCCAATAGCCGGATTCCTCTTGTGCTCACGTCGGTTCTGCCGCCGCTCTGTTCGATCAGCGAAGCCACGGCCTGCACTTGCTCATCGCCCAGTTCGTTCTCAGTGTCGGGATCTTGTGCGCGAGCTCCAACAAGCGCATGGAGCACGGACACAACGTCCTCCTGGCTCAGTTTCATCTCCTCCGACACGGATCGAATGGAGCTGAGGAGCTGCTCTGTTTCCGCGACGCGCTTCGCCTTCTCACTCAGGAGCGAGCTCAGCAGCACGTCATCTTGTTGCAGGCACTCGCGAGCGATTATCTTGTCGCTCGACGCCACCAGACCCTCCAACAACTGCTTCAGGAACAGCTCATCCGGTTTTGCTCGAGCTTTGAACTCCTTGAACTGTTGAAGCTTCACGAAATGGGTTTGCACCTGCTCGATGCTCATGCCGTGGAGTTGCTCGTGCGGCACGTGGCGGAAGTCGGCCACATCTTCGAGCTTCATGTCGTCCACAAGTTCCAGGACCCGAGACAGCCCAGCAACTCGGGTATTGACGCGCAGCCACAACTCGTCTGTCAGCCCCTTGCGCCAGCTCAAGAGATGCTTTTCCTGCTCTAGAAGCGTCTTGCCGGCGACGGAGTGCAGCATCTGCAGATCCATCGGCTCGTCAACGTCGATCGCAACCTCGAGTAACTTGACCATGTCGTAGGTACTGTCGATCCGCTCCTGGATAGCGGCGCGAGCAGCTTCGAGAGCTTCGAGTTCCTCGGCGCACTTCTTCAGCAACAGCTCATTGATGTCGTTGAACTTGCTTGCCTGGTCCTCCGCGTTCACTCCGAGCTCGGTCCAGATTTCTTGGCACCGCTATGGTAAAGAAAAGTAAAATATGGTGAGGTCATGGCCAAGTTATGCATCAGCAAATACGCGTCGTGAGTACTTACGTCCATGAGTCGGATAGATTCCCGCTTCACCTCACTGGCCTTGAGGGACTCCTCCAGCTCGCAGATTCGCCCTTTCAACTTCGATACCTCTTCCTCCCGCTTCTTTAGCTGATCAGCCATATGTTCTCCAGTCTCTTCCAGCGCCTTGATCTTTGCGTTTGCTGCCGTACACTTTTGAGTCAGCTGGTCTGCGTGGGCTTGGTTGAGCTCACTGTCGGGAGCACCCGTCGCGATGAACAAGTTCAACATGTCTGCCAGGTCGCGGTCATGCTCCTCCTTCAGCTCTTCGATACGCTTCGCGGCATCGGCATCCGGGTGTGGCTGCCTCGGCCGATGAGACGACGGCTCCTCGACGTCCACGTCGTCTGTTTCCCTTGAGATCGCGATATTCACCCGCATATGCGAGTACATCGTTTCGATGAGCCTCTTCATGGTACCCTTGGCGAGAGACAGCGACGATATCGAGTCCACGATCGCTGAAATGCTCTGCAGGCTCTCTGGCCTCGCTTTCAACGCGGCTGATAGATCAGCGATGTTCTCATCGCACTCTTTGAGTCGCTGCTCGTTCGCAGCGAGGTACTCTCGCTCGGTCGAATTCTCGTCCGGGCTCGCGAGCCATCCTTGAACAATGTTCTGCAGAAGGGCAGACCTCCGGCGAATCTCGTGTGACAGCATGGCGTTCAGATCTTCTTTGTCCACCGATGCCTAGGTTGCACAAGAAGTCAGAATTGTAGTCAATCAAAACTGCGTTCCAACAATACAAGTTTGTCGTCAAGTAATTGCCTGACCACCTTACCACAATCCGCGATGTGATTGCTTCCGCCAGATCCAAAGCTTCGGATGAAGCCATTTCGTCGCTCGTGAAGATAAATGACAAGAACCCGATGTCCTCCAAGTTCTCATCGAGGTAGATGGCCATGGCCTTCTCCTCTCCAACGAGATAGTCTGCTGTCTCAGACAAAAACTTGATGCCGAAGCGTTCCTGCATGACACACAAGAACGAGACGGCCATTGCGCATTAGTATCCATATAAAAAGGAGGACACGCCAAATCAAACTCACCGGCAGCTCGGTCGCCCGAATGATGACATCGAGAGGGCTGACGAAGGTTGTCCCGGATATGCTGACAGTCATCTGTCGGAGCTTCAGAAGCCGTTCGCGCTTGCTCTGCACGTCCTTGCGGCATCTCGACACTCTTTCAGCCAGCATCGCCTCTAGAGCTGTCTTCTGCCGTTCCAGCTCCTTGATTTCCTCGTCGACGCCTTTGAGCTTCTCGGCGTAGTGCTTCATGTTTTTCTGCACTTCCCTCGATTTCTCCGTACTCACGTTTGTAGTTTCCATCTTCTCCAACACCTTCTTCAGCCCCGTTCTGATGAGATTTCTCCGGTGCAGCGTTCTGCCAAGATCGGATAATCTCGATCCGAATTCTTCACGGTGGCTGATCTCCAATCTCTGCAGCTCCCGCAACTCAAGGGTGATCGTGATGATGTCGAGCGTCCGGGAGAGCTGGTGTAAGGAGAATGGTGCCATTTTCACGGCCGATTCGCCATCGCTCTCTTCGCTGGTGTCGCCAAACGATTCACCGCCGTTGGAGAAGACTGAATCACGAGAGATCTCGTCGGCGTCATCACCAAACTCATCTGGTGTCTCGGGAACGTCCACTCGAGCCATTCGGGCAACATCAGGGAACTGCGCGGCCAAGCTTGAAAATGCGCGCTGGATCTCCACCGAGACCTGGTTGTTACTTCCTGCGCCATAGCCCCGGCCGACGTTCAAGGAAGCTATTTCTTCCAGCTTCTTCAGGAGCCCCTGGACCTTCGGGTCCGCCATCATTGAATCGACTTTGGCGTTAGCGCTGTCCGATCCGATCTCCTCCGGATGGATAAAGTACGCCTTGATGAGCTCTCGACGGAGGAGGCTGCTGAAAGCCTTCAAGTGCAGCAGCTCTGCCGACCGGCTGTCAATGTTCTTGACGGCCTTGTTCTGGATGTTCTTGGCCCGATTGGCGTACTGGAGTGTGTTGTGCGTCTCGCTTGCGTTTGAACCTGCGGGCGAAACACACGCACTAACGAAGCAAACAAGTCAGCATCAACCATAACCGGCACGGTTTGTACAGCAATCACTTACATGAAAAGTGTCCGGCTGTTCCCGCCGAGCGCATCCTGCAGTAGTCGCGTGAGCTTTGAGGATCGGTACGGGACGTGGAGATGAGCCGCGCCGCGACGTCTATCGTCACCGAGCGCGTTGATGACGTTTCCGAGCGCGAGTAATCCAACGTTGATTTGGATCCCCTCCTTCATGCGGTTGCCCTCAGCCAGCGTCTTCTTGAGCCGTTCGCTACCCGCAAGGTCCACAAAAGTGAGCTTGGACACCACCGTTGCGCTAGATGAAGAACCACGCGGACTAGAACCGCCGGAGTCGGACCCGGAGTCAGTGCTTGATCTGCGGGTCTTCTGTTGCGAACCCTGAAGGATACCCTTGAATGTCTTGCTTTGCCGCGGGCTGTCCCTCCCGCTCTGGCTCACCCGCCGAACGACCTTGATCGTGTACACCGCGTGAGATCGACTAGAGTGCTCGTTCATCTCCGTCCTGCCCGTGATGCGTCGCAGGGACCCGACGCGCATCTGCTCCATGGCGTCGACTCGAGACGCGACTTTCACCTGTGCAGGCGAATGAGCGTACACATATTAGCGTCATGATTGCAAGCGAAGTAAGGAGATAGACAATTCGAACCTCTGTCAGTCCCTGTATGTAGACGCCACCTCTTCCTTCTCGAAGCTGGAGGCTCTCCAGCGCGCTATCGTTGTTTTGCCTGGACTGCTGAAGCAGGTCGTGGACCTCTTCTCCGTAGATCTCGAGAAAGGAAACGGACACGTTGTGCTCGTCCTTCCCCGCCTTGTTCAGCCGGTCGAATAGCTGGTACAGGAACCGCGGGATGAGTCCGTCGTCCGGTTTCAGCTGGTCGGCGGCTTCAGGTCGGGAAACGGCAGTTGCTGAGCTCTGCATCGACGGAGCGCGAGCAAATAGGTGACTGGCGACCATCTCGGAGGATGGCATGCTGTTCCCCATTGTGTACGTCTTGCCCGAGCCTGTCTGCCCGTACGCGATCACCGTGACGTTGAAGCCCTGCAGGAACGAGTCCAGCCACGGCTGCAGCGCCTTGTCATACAGTTCTACGCACACAGATAACGTATTAGCAAGACACTTGTCAGGTCAATGCCAAGTCCTTCACGTGCACTGACACCGATCGAATAACGTACCGCTCTGGGTCGCTGCTTGGGGGAAAACATGGTCAAACCTGTGACAGCCAAGTGCATTGCACCAAGTTAGGAGCTGTCAAACCCCACCACACGCTCACACACGGACAGGCGCCGTGCCTAATGCGATCCCAAACGAGCCGTGCACTCACGTGAACCGCTTGTCTGTGTCCAGCAGCTCGATCGAGTCGTCGGCCGGGTGCTGAACACACACGCGTTGGCTGGCGGCGATCTCTCGCGGCAGCAGCGGCCGCACGCGCACCGCCACCTGCACGCTGCCTTCCTTCCTTCCGCGCAGCCTGTCGGGCGACGGCGACGCCTGTTGCGGCTGCGGCAGCGGCTGCAGACCGAAATCGTCGGCGCTGCTCGTCGTGGAAATGTCGTCCAGCGAGTCGTCCGAGCAGTGCGAGCGCGGCGGCGCCGGGGGCAGCGCCGGCCGCGCCGCGCTCTGGTATCTCAGCGGCGCCTGCAGTCCTTTCCTCATACTTGTAGCTCGGCCATGCACCGCCGTCTTGGTCACCTCGCAATAGTAAAGTGCCGATGTGAAAACGCGGCCTTTCCCTTTGTGGGGCTTTCCGCGCTAAAAAGTGTGTGCTTTCAAACGGAGGATGGCGCTCAAATAAGGAGAAAGGCCGGAGTTGCCCTTGGTGACCATCACTCTTGTAAACGATTCAGCCAATCCGGTTCGGAAAAAGTTCAGACGAATCATTTTTATTGGATGATATTCAGCAATCAAGCGGGTGTACCATGCCATAATTTTTATGATTTTTTATCATCGCGAAAAAAAAACGTAAAAAATGGTGCAAACCACTTGCACCAAGTGAAACCCCCATTCGGCGTCAAGACTGATATCTGCTTGAATATCATCTGTCTGTTGATATCTGTTTATACAGTTTCTTAAATGCTGGCATCTAAAGTCATTGCTACATGCGCCGGTTGCAGTATCCGTTTTAACAGGTTCTCTGCGTCGCTTCAAGATCACACCAGCGAGTGGTTCAACCGCTTCCATACAACTGAACAGCAACAATAGAATGCAACGGCGCATGTAACCAACCGCCACGAAGCTTATTCCCCCGCGCGCGATATGCTCGCGCTGGTTACTCGCCCGCTTCCTCCCCAGCGAGCGGACGCCTCGCCTTCTCCGTCTCTACGCGCCAAGAATGAGCAGCAGCGGTGGACGCCGCGCCGGCCCCGCGGGCAGCGGCAACTCGCTGTCGCGGGTGCGCGTCGCCGTGCGCGTGCGTCCCGCGGCTCTGGCGGGCGGGAAAGGCGGCGACTCGACTTCCGTGCGGTGCCTCGTCGAGGACATTGACCCGGAGGGGGAGTCCCCGCCGGAGGTGCGCTTCAGCCACGAGAGCGTGCGCAAGTCGTTCGCTTTCGACCACGTCTTCCCGAGCGCCGCGACCCAGGAAGACGTGTACGCGAGCTCGCTGCGCCCGTTTCTGTCGCCATTCCTGAACGGCTTCAACGTGACCGTGATCGCCTACGGGCAGACGGGCGCGGGCAAGACCTTCACGGTGGGCCACCACGCGTCCCTGAGCCCGTTTCCGTCGCCCGAGACACCCCAAAGCGCCGAGAAGACCATCTGTGCGGCGAGTCCCGAGGACGGGCTCATCCCGCGCTTTCTCATCGACTTGTTCGAGTCGCTGCGCAGCGAGCCCAGCGTCAAGACCATCCACGTGTCGTTCCTCGAGATCTACTGCGACGAGATCCACGACCTGCTGAGCAACGCGCGCGCTGGCGGCGGCGCTAGTCACGGACGAAACAGCATGGGCGGGAAGCCCGGAGCGACCAAAGAGCGACCGCTCATGATCCGCGACGACGAGCACCGCGTGGTGGTGCAGAACCTGACGCAGATCCAGGTTGAGACGGCCGCCAAGGCGCTCGAGCTCATGAACATCGGGCGGACGCGGCAGGCGACGGGCTCGAACGCGCTCAACAGCCAGTCAAGCCGCTTGCACGCCATTTACACCGTCGAAGTGTCCCGCAAGTTCGCGCGCGACATCAAGAACGCCAAGCTGACGTTCGTCGACCTGGCGGGCAGCGAGCGGCTACAGAAGACCAACGTGCAGGGCATGTGCATGAAGGAGAGCATCCAGACCAATGGTGCGAACGCTCACACTCGGCATTTCCCGTGCTCCTCGTCTGGACTAATATCGTAACTCTTGATAACAGTCGGACTGCTTGCGCTCAGCACTGTCATCAACGCGCTGAGGGAAGACCGACTGCAAAAGCGCCGGCAGAGCATGGATTCAAGCGGGATGAACGGTGACACGGTGTCGTTTGTGCCCTACCGGTCCTCCAAGCTGACGCGGCTGCTGCGCGACGCGCTCGGAGGAAACTCCATGTCCTTGTTCATGTGAGGCACTAGTCCCTTTCACACCCCCGACACGGTGAAAAGACTTGCTAACGCCTCTCCTTTGCATGTCCACCAGCGCTTGCGTTTCTCCGACGACCTCCAACAGCAGTGAGACGCTGTGCACGCTCCAGTTCGCAGATCGTGTCAGCTGCATCGAGAACAAGGCGCAAAAGAACGTCGAGGCGCTTTGCGCCAGCGGTTCCAGCTCCCCGCAGCGCGTCAGCTCGTCTCGGAGCGCTACCGCCAGTCCTCGCAACTCCATGCGGGGTCGCTCGGCAAGCGAGATCGAGATCAGTCGGCTGCAGGAGCAGATCCTGATGCTCAAGCATCAGCTCGATATGGCCACAGCAGGAGCTGTAGAGCCCCCAGTGCATTGTGCGACGTACGAGCCTGTCGCTCCATCCCCAGCGCCCGTGCCACCCACTGGGTCCAAGCTGACGCCTCCGTGGGTGTCTCGCCTTCCGAAGAGCTCTACACGACGCGAGCCTGAGCCCATTGCGCCAGCAATCGCCAGTCGAAAGCCATCCACTCAAGGTAGTAGCAGTGAAGGTACGAGACCGCGCTCGGCGTCGATCAGTGAGGTTCAGAGCGAAGAGGAAACCTCGGACGGCAAAGCGGCCGGGCCGAAGCCATCCATGCTTGTACGGCCGCGTATTCTTTTGAGCGACCGAAGTCCCCCTCGTGACGCAACGACTGGTCCGGCAGCCAGTTCGCCGGCCAAAGCGCCAGCAAAACCTCCGCGGTCGAGCGTCGCGATCAAGCTTTTCATCGAACGAATGAACTCGCCCGCCTCGACTCAATCTGCTGAGCTGGGCGCCCAGGTTAAAGCAGAGCACAGCGAATCGACTGAAAGCCGTCCACAAGAGAGTGCAGCCCGTTGTGAAGATCAGCAGACGGCCAATGACAGCAACGACAATGCTCAGCAGACGACCAGTGATAGCAGCGCTGATATCGCGAAGTCTCCGTCACAAGATGAAGGCGCTCAGCCGCAGTCCGTCGATACAGAAGTGATCTTGAAGCCCCAGACATCGCCGACGCTACTCCCGCAGCCACGCGTTCAGGTCCATCACGGTAGACGCCAGTCGTCTCCGTCAGCTTTTGCGGTCCCTCAGGTGTCAACGAAGCTAAAGTCGTTCATGGAATCGGTCAAGCAGCCAATTCGCTTGCCAGCGCGCGAGCGAAGTGATTCGCTGTCCTCATCGTCCTCGCGGTCCCCGCGGTCGTCGCCATCGTCTCCATCCTCCGCCTCGACGTCTTCAGTATCTCCGATGTCGGCGAGGCGTCAGTCGTTGGCGACCACTGGCGGGGCAGTCAAGTCGGCCTTGATAGCGTTTATGGAGAAAGTGAAGCCCAACGGATACGCGAACTTGGGTGTTGAGCCGAGTCCTAGCAGCCGTCAGCGTGAAGATGAGGTCACTGAGCCAGAGCTAGCCGACGTCGGTGGAGAGGCACGTGACAGCTCCGAACCCGAACTCACCTTGGAGCTCAAGGGCGAACTGTCTGTGGAGAACGCCGAGGCGTCATTTACAGATGAAGGACAGCTCGAGCAGGAGAGCTCACCGACGCGACCGCACAACGTTCGACAAGAAGAAAGCGATGGCATTCTCCTGGGCGATGAGAGCGAAGAGGCCCGCGGAGATGACGGCGATGTACCTATCACCATCGAACCTGCGGAGGACCTTGATGTGATGACAGCTCAAGGCCAGACGAATGAGCCTGAAGCCCAGCAAAGGCGCGAGGAACTGTGCGATGAGGACCTGCCAGGCGAACTGGACGCTGCTGACTTCCGATTGCCAGCGATTCAAGATGAAGACGTGGCAGTGCCGGATGCTGGCATCCGCTCCGAAGATCTTGCTCCGCGCACTCCCCAGCAAGACGGCGACGCCAGTGATGAGCATCAGTACATGTTTCTGGCAGGAAGTGCGGACGAATGGCCCCACAACGACGACAGCCAAGCTCGAGGCGGCCACGATGTTGCTGACACGCCAGCAGTCAGCAGTAAATTTGACGCGAACGTTCTCGAGTCCTCTGTCGACAGCGTTGAAAGTCGCTCGAGCGTCTGTTCTGCGTGCGTCCAAGGCTGCGGCATAACGTCGCTCGCACCAGCAAGCACCACGGCAACATTCGCGCCGGCTGATGCTGCTGCTGCGCCGCAACCGCGCTAATGTGGGCCGATTTTCCCTGCCGACCCGCTGGATTTTGAAGAGCCCCGCCTGCCAACCGTTGACCAGGGCACGCAGTGCGACGAGGCGCCACACGAAAGCTCACCGGAGCGTGAGCAAGCGGTGGCGATTGGGAAACCATCGGTAGCGCCTGCAGACTTCGTCATGGACCGGCGACGCTGGCGAGACGCCGTTCGCCGCCACTTCACCGGCGCGCAGCAGCGACAAGTTGCGGAGTCGCGTCGGCAAAAAGCGCGCAAAAGCGGCCGACCGCATCCCATCAAGTGGTTCGACTTCCCCGACTCCAACCAGGAGACCAGAGACGTCGACAGCGACCGTGGCGGCAACAACGGCGCCGACGATGGCCGTGCAGCGCCATTAGCGCAGGCGCGTCGACTGGAGCAGCTTCTTGGCGAGATGCGGCAGCTTGTACGCGCTGAGATCGGCCAGAGCTTTGACCGCTCTCAACAGGCGACGGGTGGCTCACTCAAGCGCACTGATGGTCGCTCGGGTGGCAACAACGACGAAAACGACGACAGGGACGGTGATGAGGCCGCAACGATGACCGTGTCGGCGTTCCTCGATGACATGACGCGGCTGCTCGACGCATGCGCGCAGTGCCAGCAGCACGTCGACGTCTTGAAGCGGCAGCTGCGTCGTCTCGCGCGGTTTCTCGGCTCGCTGCCCATGCCAAAGCAGCAGCTCTCCCCTTCAAGCGCGTCGGTGTCCGCCGACACGGTGTCCGCTATGACCGACGAGGAGTTCGGGAGCTTCACGCTGGGCCACCAAGAAGCGCTCCTCCGCGCCGCGCTCGCCGACGGCGAGTCGCAGGTCGCCGAGCGGCTGCAGCTGCGGCTCCACCACTTCCAGCAGGCCGCCGCGGCCGTCAACGCACCGCCGCCCGAGGTGTTCCTGACCCGCGACCAGTACGCGGCGTGTCGGTCTGCGCGCGGACGTCGACGCCGAAGCCTCGTGGCTGTCCCTGTGAGGCATGCCACACCCGTCAGCCGCATCGACCAGCAACACACACACGGACACGCACATGGGGTCGCGACTCGCTCGCTATATTATTAGAGGAAAAACAAAAAAGGAGAACAACCTGCCCTAAAGCCCAAAAGCACAAATCAAATAACTTTACCATACCCGCGCGGCGGCGACAGCGGACGACAGCGAACGACAGCGAACGACATCGACGACAAGCGCAGACTCGAGTCGACCCATCGTTCTCCGCTCTCGGCCGCCGCGCGGGTGTCTCGGGCGCTCGACTGCCGCCCCTCTATCTTCTATATGACCCTCCGTCATGGCGCTGCATACGTACCTGCGTCTCTCTCTCTCTCTCGATCAGCCGAAGAAGCCGAAGCGGTCGGGCGCGAACTTGCTCATGTCGAGCTGCGGGCGCAGGCCGCTGATCTCGTCGGCGAGCAGCGCGGCCGAGCCGAAGGACAGCGTCCAGCCCTTGGACCCGTGGCCGGCGTTCACGTACAGGTTGCGGATCTTGGTGCGGCCGACGAGCGGCACGTCGTCGGCCGTCACGGGCCGCCAGCACGTGTGCGTGCTCATCCTGGCCACGTCCAGGTACCCGTCGGGGAACAGCGCCTTGGCCTGCGCGAGCAGCCAGTCGTAGCGGCCCTGGCTCGCGGGCTTGTCCTTCTTCTTGCTGCTGGCAAAGTCCACGCCGCCCGAGATGCGCAGCACGCGGCCCAGGGGCGACACGAGCGCGGCGCCACCGGCGTAGATGTTGTGCATGGGCGCGCGGAAGCGCTCGGCCACGGGCACCGACAGCACGTAGCCCTTGACCGGGTAGATGGCGAGCTTGACGCCCGCGCGGCGCGCCACGCCGGCCGTCGAGTTGCCGAGCGCCAGCACGAACTCGTCGCCCTCGATGAGCGACCCGCGGCGCGTCTGCAGCGCGATGACGGCCGTCTTGTCCGTCAGAATGTGCGCCACCTCGGTGTTGAAGCGGAACATGACGCCCTGCCGCAGGCACAGCCGGTACAGCGACTGGCACATCTTGTGCACGTCGCCGTTGGTGCCGAAGGCCGAGAGCACCGCGCCGGGCCCGTACAGCTCGGGCCTCAGCGCCGGCTCGAGGTTGGCGGCCTGCGCCGCGCTCAGCGGCTGCAGGTCCATGCCGAGCTCCTCGAGATGGCAGCTGCGGTCGCTCTCGAGCGTCATCTCGAGCTCCGAGGCGCTGCGGAAGACCTCGATCGTGCCCTGCGCGGTCTGGTCCATGTCCACCTCGCCCTTCTTGCACTGCGCCTGCAGCTCGCGCAGTTTGAGCATACTGTAGAAGCCCAGCTCGCGGATCGTGCGCCCGTGCTCGTTCGACTTGGCCTTCTTGGAGTTCATCCAGAACTGCAGGCCCCACTTCCAGAACTTGGTGTCCCGCAGCGCGCTCATCTCGACCTTCATGGGCTTCCCGCGCGTCGGCCACTTGGCCCCCGCGCTCGCCGGCCGGACCGGCACGCGCACCTGCGTGCCCACAGCAGCAGCAGGGGCAGCGGCCGCGTCGGGCGGCAGCAGCGCGTTCTCGTCGTCTTCCCCCGCGGCGGGCGCGGCCGGGCCCCCCGTCACGTGGACGCTCGTGCTGGTTGCCTCGACGTGCGGCCGGCGGCTCTCGGCCTGGAACCGCGCGGCCACGGCCGAGTGCTTGCCGCCCGTGAGGTTGGCGGCGCTGTGCTTGATGCCCTTCTTGAGCAGCCCGATGTCCGACCAGGACGAGTACAGCGCCGGGTCTAGGAAGGCCCCGTTGCAGAAGCTCACCTGCGTCCCCACGGACCGCTCCTTCTCGACGCACAGCACCTCGTGGCCCTGCTTGGCCAGGTAGTAGCAGGTCGTGAGCCCGATGATGCCGGCGCCGCACACGATGACGCGCTTGGTCTCGCGCCGGCTGTGGATCCCGGGCGTCGGCTCCATCTTCATGTTCTCGGGCAGCAGCGGGATCCGCATTGGGGCCCGCGTTTGCTCGATGGGCGGTAGCAGCTCGTTGTCCGCGGCGGACGCGTGCGGACGGGACCGGACGCTCACCACGTGGTCCCGCAGGTGGGCCGGCAGGTGGGCCGGCAGCTCTAGCGGCAGGTCGTCCACGGCGTTCATCTGGGTGGACGATACGGACGTGGCGGACGAGTACGGGGACGAGCCCGTGGACCCCAACCGGTCCACACGCGGCCGCTTGGTGCTGCCCAGGTGCCGCCGCCGGGCGGCCGTCTCCAGGTCCATCACCGGGTGCGACGCGTCCTCCTCCATGGCGCTGGTCGAGCCCATGCGGACGGTGCGGACGGTAGACTACGGGAGGGGCCGCGGTATATTACCGGACGAGCTGCGGATCCGAGAGTGCGGACCGGACCGCGTGGTGGGGGTGCGGGTCCGCTCCTCAACCTGTAATATTCAAAAATAACGGGCCGCGACGAAAAGATTCGCGCGGTGGGGCCCGGCGGTCGGTCCGGTCGGCGCGTCCACCGGTCGATTGGTTCGCGGAAGAAACCGCGCCGCTTGGTGGGGGGCCGACGCGTCCGCAATGGGGACCAATGAGCGCGCGGAGCGGAGCGGACGGGGCGTTCCGGTTGGGCCCTCGGCGCGCGTGGGGTCCTCCGCGCCGTCCTGCGAGTTGCGGCCGATCGATCCGCGGCGTGCTGGGCGCGCGGCGTGCTGTGCGCGGTCGGTCACTTGGGTGGTCAGTCTCAAAGTAAAGAAAACAGGAAGAAGGACGTGCGTGGCGTTTTATTTTTCTTATTTTTATATTTTTCTTCCACCACCGGCCGTCCCTTCTTTTTTTTTTTCGTCCCTGGTATTTTTCGGAATAGAAAAAAAAAGGCCGTCACATACAAAAGACAAGATGTTCAAGCCAAACTTGGGCCATTACGTACACTTTAGACAGCGACACGACAACGCATCTACACGTTGTAAACTACGACAACGGATATAAAATACGAGAGGGCGTTCGAGAAAATAAAAAGTGAAGGTACTTTACCGTCGTCCCCAACCGCTGGCGTGGGCGGCGTTCCACGGTCGTGATGGACATCAAAGAACACCAAAAACATCAAAATGCAAAGTAAAAAATAGAGCTGCTGGCGTCAGTGGGGCCTCTGAGATCCACAATGACACGATGCCCGGAAGATCCAGCCGGGCCACTATCATCAGCAAAAAGAGAACTTCTGAAGGGAGGGAGGCGCCCTGCGGCTCCGCACGTCCCGAAAGTTACCGTCGTCCCCGCCGAAGAAAACAAGCGGATTATATTATAACAGCTGACAACGTGGCAGGACGCTTCAACCTCCGGTGCGGCCGGCCGGTCGCTTCAAGGCCGCAGTGTGGACGTCCCCTCTATGGAATGACAGCTATAAATAAAATACAGTACACATGCTTCCGGACTACCACCTGCGTCCGATTGCGGATCCGCAAGTAAAATACACCGGATACATCCACTGCGTGGGCCAAGATCGGTTGGTAAACTACTTTTTGCATCCTGACTCTGGCGATTGCGTTGTGCTCGGCTGCAGATTGCTCCGGCGAGCAAGATGATAATTTTACTGCATCCCATTGACGATCGGTAGTTTACCGGACCCTGCGGACGAGTTCATCCTGAAGAAAGAAAACGCTCGCGTTTCAGTCGCTTCGCAGTTTCTTTTGAGCGGTCGAGTGTAATTTTCATCCCCAGTGTGTCCGGACATACAGGAGCGGGTTGCCAGAATTAATTTCGCGATGACATGGTATACAGTATACTGGAAGGACCCTCCGGATATCCTCTGTAACCCTACCCCAGTGTAGTTTTCAATCGATGCACCCATCGTCCGCACGACGACTGGTTTGAAAAGGTGCAACACTTGTCCCAGCAATGTTATAAAGTCCAAAAACCTGTCACAGTTAATATATGTTGGACGGGAATGTATTTTATTCGTACAGTAAATACGAAGTACCTATACGTTTGTCCTGCTGTTTGAAATGTAACTTACAGAGTACCACCGCGCCGACTGGCCGACTGCCTGACTGAACGTCTGTCTATCAACGCACCATACTGAACGCCAGTGTAAACGGCTCCGCTCCGTTTTCTGTCCCGCGCATCCGCACCAAGTGCCAAAACGAACGAACGGATCGAGCCAGCCGCAAAACGTGGGGACCGGTTGCAGTCCGACGTCCGCGGACAAACCAACGACGTGAACCCGAGCGGCACAACCGCGCTCCACGTGTTGTGGCCGCTGTCTGGCAGTAACGAGCCCCTTGGTACAGTACTGTATTACACGGTAAAATTAGGATCTGTTATAATACTGAGTACCCCCCCCGGCTTGTTGATTTTTGTGGGCATGATGGGATCCCAAAGGACGCGGTTATATTACCGAAAGTTAAACCGAAAAGTGTGGACGGTGCGGACGGCCCGCGGTTTGATGCCGCGCGTGTCATCACGCGAATCTCGGCCGCTGCGGCCGCCGCCCGCTCCCCAAGAGGCAATTCTCATCCGCGGTGGAGCCCGTCGATACAGCATACAGTACAGCGTCCAGGTACCGTAAGTGACCGGGAAGGAGTGGTTCGCAGTGGCGTGACTGCCAGGGAGAGGGGCCGCGGCGTGCGTGCCGCCAGCGAGCCACTCAATCGGTAAACTACCGGACCGTCCGGAAAAATACTTGGTAAACGTTCAGCAACGTCCAGTCTGACAGCAAATCCTCCTCGCATAACCACCTTGTTTGAACGACATCCATTGAGTTTTAATGACAGTCAGATATATCACCTGTCAAAATAATACTTCAGATAAGAACCATACGACCCTTATTCCAAGGTTCATTGACGTTTGGATGCTCCCAACTCGGACTACCCGGTAGTCAAAAAGCGACTTCCTGGTAGCCAAACAATTCACCCGCCACCTTCAAGAGGCGCCAAGATACCTTCCTTGTCTCTGAATGGCTCACTAACGCTGTAGCTCAATCCACGCTCCGATGGCGACGAGTACGCGGCGCTCGCTGCTCTTCGGGCACAGCGACGAGCTGGAGAAGCTGCTGGCGTCCGCGGGGGACGCGTCGCAGCCCTGCGGCGTCCTGGGCGGCGGCGGCGGCGGCGCGTCCTCGTCCTCTTCCCCGGCCGCGGACGCCGCAGGGTTCGACGCCGAGGCCATGGTGGACGAGCTGCTCGCGAGCACGTGGGAGCCCATGCCGGGCGAGTCCGTCGCGGTCTCGGCGCCGGCCAAGCAGGCGGCGTTCGCGCAGCAGACGCGCGCCATGAACGCGCTCCACTCGGTGCTCGCGGACGCCGTCGAGCGCCTCAAGAAGCACCGGCAGGCCGTCGCGCAGCGCATCGCCGCGCTCGAGGGCGAGAACGCGGGCGCCGGCGCCAAGTACCAGGACGCGCTGCGCAGCCCCGAGGCGCTGCTGCACGTATGCTACTTGTTGCTGTCCGCTGGTGGTCTTATCAACAAGGAAGGCTGAAACGCTGTGTGTGCATTGCTACAGCAAGTCTGCTCGCAGATGGAGGACATGGAGGAGCGGTTCACCAAGGTCAGCTCGTCGGCCGTGCTGATCGGCGACAAGCTGGCCAAGCTCGACGGCGAGCGCGCGCGCGTGCTCGAGACGGACGAGCTCATGGAGGCGCTCGTGGCGCTCAACGAGCCGCCGGCAGCGGGCAGCGACGGCGGCGGCGGCGCCAAGAGCAACAGCAGCAGCAGCAGCAGTCGGCTCGTGCGGACGCTGCGCGACCCGGCGCAGCTGCACGAGGCCGCGTGCGTGGTCAAGAAGATGGGCGTCTTCTCGTCCGAGCTGTCGTCGCCCGCGATCGCGCGCGCCGTGGCCGAGATCGAGCGGCTCAGCCAGAAGATCGAGACGGACCTGCTCGCCGAGTTTTCGGCCGCGCAGGAGCGCGCGGGCGTCGCCGGCATGCGCCGGTGCGCGGCCTCGCTCATCGCGTACAACGACAAGGAGAAGGTCGCCGACCGCTACGTCTGGAACGTCGTCAAGGACCGAGTCGGCAGCCTCCAGCCGCCGCCCACCGCAGCCGCGAGTCTGGACCCGTTGCAGGACCTGGCGGCGCTGTTCGAGACCATCCGCGCTATCTGCCGCGAGCAGTTCGCCGTCATCGAGCAGGTCTTCCCGCCCGCGGCGAGCAGCTCCGTGCGCGAGCTGCTCGTCGAGCGGCTGTTCAACGACCCGGCGTTCGGCGTCTTCTCCTCGCTGGACCAGATCCTGAGCGCCAGCGCCGCGGCCGCCACGGCCCAGCAGCAGCAGGCGGACGCGTCGCCAAGTGCCACGTCGCCCACGGCTGCCCCGACCAGTCCCATGACGGCGGGGTACGCGAGGCGGACCCAGGCGAGCGAGGAGTACGTCACGCTACTATGCGGTGCGTACGAGCGGACCTGCGCGCTCACCGCGTCGATCGAGGACATCGCCGAGAAGAGCAGCAACGCCTCGAACAGCAACGTTGCGAAGAAGGAGGCTGCGCGGCAGCCAGAGGAGGACGAGGACGACGGAAGCGACAACAACAACAGCAGCAGCAACGGCGGCAATTGCGATGTGGAGGGCGAACGCGAGCGGATGCGGACCTTCCTGAGTCTGCAGCTGCACTCGCTCTTCGGCAGCCACCGACCCAAGTACGTGCGCTCCGAGCTCGAGCTGCTGCAGCTCACGTGCCGCGACATTGTGGCCGGCGTTCGCTTCCCGCAGCAGCTGACCGCTCGGCAGAAGGCGGCGGCCATCAAGGCGGGCAAGAACGCCGCGGCTTCCTCAAGCAGCAGCGCGGCCTCGACGACGTCTCCGGCGTCGACACTCGCGTCGGCGTCGTCCGCGCAGCTCGTGTTGCCGCTGCCGAGCTCGTCGTCACTGTCAGCGGCGTCGTCGACCAGCTTGGACACCGCCGCCGGAGGAGGCGCCGTGCCTCTCAGCGAGTGGTCTCAGCTCTTCTTCGAGTCGCTGCGGTCCATCGCGGACGACGCTGACGCGCCCGACCGGTACCTGCGCGCGCTCAGGAGCGCGATCGACCGCTGCCGAGTCGTGCTCGAGAACGAGAGCGAGCTGCGCGGCGAGTTGCTCACCAAGCTCTTCTCCGTATTCGCCGCCGGCTACGGCGACGAGTACCTCGCGGTGCGTCTCTTGACTGGAAGCCTTGGCGGTTGTGTTTCTGATGATGAGTACTGACGCGTGTCGTTCGCCTCGCAGAAACTCGCGTCGCTGGCCAACGACATGCTGCAGGACCCGTTCGCGTCGCCCGACGCCACGCGCCAGTTCTTCCAGGTCATCGAGGTGCGACGCCCGCCACCGATGCGCTTGGGAAATGGCTCGGTTGGAAAGACTAATGCACTCCTGCCGTCGTGCTTGGTTCAGCTGCTGCTCAAGCGGGTCGACCTGCTCGACGACGCGTTCGACTCGGTGCTCGCTCCCGCGCAGGCCGACGCGCCCACGCAGCTCACGTGAGGAATCGCCGTCCTCTCCGTTGCTACTACCTCAGGCGCGTGAGTTCTCACTTGAGTGTTGACTTGCACGTACAGGATCTGCTACGAGAGCAAGCGCAAGCAGCTGGACAGGCTCGAGCAGCTCGTGGCGCGCGGCCTGCGGCAGGTGTTCGCCGTCGTCGACAAGGACGTGAGCGCGCTGCTGGCCGTGCACCAGGACAAGGCCGACTTCGTGGGCAGCGAGGCCAACATGTCGCTCGCGAGCTCCAGGGCCTGCCGCCGGTGCGCTGACTACCTGCAGCCGCTGCTCTCGGCCGCCTGCGCCGTGCTCGTACGCTTGTCCTCCTCCTGTTGTCTTGGTTGGTTGTCGACGTGGCCACGGCACACTAACGTTGCTTGATGATGCTGGCAGATGGACGAGAACCGCGAGCGGTTCCTGGCCGCGCTGGCCGCGCAGTTCAAGGACGCGTACCTGCAGCACCTGCTGCGCTTCCGCTTCGACCCGGACGGCGCGTGCATGTTGCTTCGCGACGTGGCGGCGTTCCGCCAGGTCTTCTGCAGGGTGGCGGGCGCCCGGGCGCTGCCCGCGGTCGACGACGCGTTCGACGTGCTGCACGAGGTGGCCAACGCGTTCGCGCTGCCCCCCGAGAACCTGGGCGGGTTCCTGCGCGACGGGAAGCTCGCGGCGCTCGGCCGGCCGGCGCTGCTGGAGCTCGTCAAGCGCCGCGTCGACTACAAGGCCAACGCCGACAAGATCTCGCTGTCCTAACCGAGTTGATATACATGTTTTAATTACGCTCAGAGACACCTCGCAGCATCGCGTCCTACCGGTTTTAGAGGCTCTTGGAGTAGAGCTCGTGGCGCACGGCGGCGCTGCGCTCCTCGAGGCGGCGCGAGTTGGGCGGGTCGACGCGCATCGTGTAGTTGTACCGGCGGCGGAAGTCCTTCTTCTCCGTGAGCGAGCGCAGCGCGAAGTAGTACTTGGCGTAGACAGAGGCCGAGATGTACAGGTCCCACTGGATGTGGTGCAGGAAGAGCCGCTCGAGCCGGTTGATGGCGTGCAGCGAGTACTGCGGGTAGATGTTGCTGATCTCGACGTTCCACGAGCTCAGGTCCTGCCAGACCTTGGAGGCGAGCAGCAGGCCGCACAGCACGATGGGCTTCCACGAGGCCACGAGCAGCGGCACGCCCGCCTGCTCCATGAGCCGCTCGATGTAGATGAGGCACACGATGGAGCACTCGGCGCTTAGCTGCGCCTGGTTGAACAGGTGCTTGCAGAAGCGGAAGATCTCGTCCACGCTCGGCACGTGGGGCCGCGACGACACCTTGCTCATCGCGAACGCCGTCAGCGGGAGCACGCGCGGCACGCGGATGAACGTGTACTTGTACTGCGGCGTCACAAAGTTCTCCTCCCGGAAGAGCTCGTCCACGGGCACCTCGCGCTCCTCCGGGTCCTCCAGGTCGATGCTCGTGCTCGTGGTCGTCGCGGTGGCGGCGCTGGCGGCGGCCGCGCGCGTCACCAGCCCGTGCTCGTTGTTGTTGATGCTGTCGAGGTCGAGAACTGGCGCCGGCGACCGCGCCTCGCTCGCCTGGTGACTGGAGGAAGGCTCCGGCGGCGGCGGGAGGTCGTCCAGCATGGCCTTGGCGGCGCGCTGCTGCTCGCGGTGGCGCTTCTCGCAGCGCCGCAGATGCTGGTACAGCACGACGCTCACGCGGCGCAGGAAGTCGTCGTAGTTGGGCTGGGCGAGCGTCGAGCCCACGGCGCCCGCGGGCGGCGCCAGGCTCGCGGCGACGCGGTCGTCCGGCTTGCGGTAGCGCAGTGCGCCCGTCTCGCTCAGCTTGGGCGTGAACACGGCGTGCGTGGGCTGGAACGCGCCAGAGGACGAGGAGGACGCGCCCTCGCCGTCCTCGAACCGCACCGCGCGCGCATTGTTGAGCAGGTTGCCGCCGTTGTTGGTCGGGCGATTGCTCTGGCTGGAGACGTCGGACGAGGGCGGGGGCTGCCGCGTTGGGCGCCGCGGACGACGGCCCCCGTCCTCCTCCTCCTCCTCCTCGATGGAGCTCGGCAGGAACGGGGAGAGTGACACACTCAGCGCCGACGCGTCCGCCATGCGTCCCGCGCGCCCGGTCGCCACCATTTATTGGCTCCGGATCGGTGGTTTTTCGAATTGGAAACCCGGTAGAATCAGATTGCGGGACCGGCATGGCGTGGGTTTTGTATGGGAAACGCGGCCAAAAGATTCTCGACTACCCGGTAGTCAATATGTTGGACCTGACTGGTTCCATGCGTCTGAGTCTGAGTTGTGCCGAGTATTGACCAATCACAGCGCGCGTTACCGGCCTTGGCGCTTTCGTCCAGTCAACTTGGAGCTGCTGGGCCGCCGGAAACGGCGCAAGCCACCACTGGCGAAGACGACTCCATCTCGCTCTCGCTCTGCTCCTTCTACGTGACGGCGACTCTCGTCCCGCCCACTGGTATACACACACACGCACGTGATCAAGCTCCTCTCCTCGCCACCATGTCGGCGTCGTCTGCGGCGGTGGCGTCGCGCTTCGGGCAGCGGCTGGCGCACACGGAGAAGAAGTACCGCGACCAGGCGCTCAAGAAGCTGACGGCGTACCTGGGGTGCAAGCGCGAGTGGTCGGCGCTCGAGTGGGACAAGCTCTGGAAGGCGCTCTTCTACTGCATGTGGATGAGCGACAAGCGGCCCGTGCAGATGGAGCTCGCGCGCAACCTCGCGCGGCTCGTGCACACCATTCCGTCGCGCCGCGAGGCGCTCGCGTTCGTGCGCAGCTTCTTCCGCACCATGCGCCGCGAGTGGCACGGGCTCGACGGCCTGCGGCTCGACAAGTTCTACGACCTCGTGCGCCAGTTCGTGCGCGAGAGCGTCGCGCTGCTGGCCGCGCACAAGTTCGCGCGCGCCAGCGTCAGCGAGCTCGTGGACATTCTGTCGGCCGAGGTGGTCAGCCAGCGACCCAACGGGCTGCGCATGCACCTGGCCGACCTGTACCTGGCCGAGATCTGCAGCGCCGCGGGCGAGCAGGTCGAGACGGGCGCCTTCCTGCTGCTGCTCGAGCCCTTCTTCACGCTGCTCGGCTCCGAGTACGACCAGACCGTCTTCAAGCGCGCGCGCGACCTCGTCTTCCTGTAGGTTCTTGCCGTGCTCTTTGCCCTTGTACAGGCGTACGTGGCGGATACTGATGTTGTGCTGCTGTGTAGGCCGATGCTGAGCGAGTTCCTGTTCGGCGAGGCGGCCAAGGAGGCCATGGAGGCCGCGGAGAAGAAGAAGAGCGACGATGAGACGGACGGAGACGACGAGGGCGAGGAGGAGAGCGTGCCCCGCGGGTTCCCGCGTGTGGACCTCGCGCGCGTGCAGCACCGCATCTTCGCGATCGCCGCGGCCGAGTACGTCGTTCGGTAGTGCCCATGAGTAGGCGATGTGGTTGCTGACGAGTGTGTTTCGGTCTTGTTGGCCTGTAGGGACACGGCGGAGCGGAACCGCGCGGCGCTGTACGACCTGTACGGCAAGTTTGCGGCCGTGACCGAGGTGGACTCGCTCAAGGTGGCGCAGGAGGAGGCGCTGAACCCCAAGAAGGACGACGAAGAGGAGGAGGAGGAGGACGCCGAGATGGAGGAGGCGACGGAGGAAAAGGCCGCGTCCGAGGACAAGCAAAAGAAGAAGAAGAAGAAGAGCAAGAAGCGGAAGCAGGCGGACGTGTTGGAGCAGGAACAGGAGGAGGAGAAGGAGGTGAGCAAGGCCACGGAGGCGGCGCCGCCGTCGAAAAAGCCGAAGAAGCAGACGGAGGAGACCAAGGAGACGTCTTCGCCGCCGCAGGAGGAGGAGGCGCAGGACAAGAAAAAGAAGAAGGCCAAGAAGGCGAAGAAGCAGGTGGAGGAACCGGCCGAGACGCCCTCGGAGAAGCAGAAGCAGCCCGAGGAGGAGAAGGTGCCGACCGACGACAAACCCAAGAAGAAGAAGGCGAAGAAGAACGTCGAGACCGAGCCGACCGAGAAGAAGGCCAAGGAGGAGAAGAAGGTCGAGAAGCAGGCCAAGGAAGAGGACAAGCCGGCCGTGAAGAAGGCCAAGGAGGAGAAGAAGGTTGAGAAGAAGGTCGAGGAGAAGCCGAAGGAGGAGAAGAAGAAGAAGAAGCTGGCGGTGGTGGTCAAGAGCGGCGTCAAGTTCCAGCGGTGCGCGTCGTGCGGCGGGTTCGGCAAGAACCTGCTGCGCGCGGGCAAGGACATGTGCGGCCACTGCGAGCGCACCAAGAAGACGCAGAAGAAGGCGTCGGCCAAGAAGCGCAAGGCGGAGGACCAGCGCGCGGCCGAGGACGCGGACGCCGCCGCCGCCGCGGCGGCCAAGAAGGTGACGTTCGGCAAGAACAAGGCGCTGCCGCACAGCCTGTCGGTGAAGCGGCTCAAGGCGTCGGCCAAGAAGGACGCGGTGCCCAAGGACACCGACATCAAGGGTGTGCTCAAGGCGTCGGCCACGCCGCCCGCCGTCAAGAAGAGCAAGAAGCAGCAGCGCAAGACGGCCGCCGACTTCTTTTGAGGGAGGGAGCATAACATAGATTGCCCGTTTGATCGTTTGTCCGACTCGTGGTAAGTGTGATGCGTACATGGGCGGAGTCGCCGCTTCACGGCGGAGAAGGTCGTGGTGCTTGGAGGGCCCAATTCGCTCGGTGGCGCGCTCTAAAACACCGAGAAGCGGACGC
Organism: Phytopythium boreale; assembly: GCA_023338115.1. NCBI lineage: Eukaryota > Oomycota > Peronosporomycetes > Pythiales > Pythiaceae > Phytopythium > Phytopythium boreale. Next base: position 25,198 of record JAADYG010000205.1, read on the forward strand.
ACGCGGTGCGCACGGACGACGTCCATTTCGGTGACTTCAATTGGTTTGATCAACTGCTAGAGGTTCTAGGACAGGGTGTACACTGTACCTTCCTCAAAGTACGATTTAGGGACTTTAGAAAGTATTGAATACTCTACTATCCGTTTAAGTTTACATGGTGAACTCGAGCAAGCTGAGAAGTAGAATTTTGCTCTAAAAAGGGAGGGATGTACTACTTTGTTAAGTTTACTTTCTTTTGGGTGTGGGAAGTGGCGCGCTGCTGGAGAATCGTTGAGGCCACCGCCTCGCCAGTGGATCCTGCCCATCCTGAGCGTTTGCGACGCGCGACATTCGTGTCCACATGTTGCGTCCAGTAAATAACACCTCAACTCCGCCCCCGCATACATTTTCACTTGGATGTCACAACATGACGGCATGAATATAATGGTTTTAGTTATTCTAAACCAGTTGACTGGCGTTTGCTGACCGAACTCGCGCCAGCCGCTCGTCGCTGGTCAAAGGACGTGACAGGGCGCCAGCAATCCAGCAGCACCGAGCCATCCAGCCAAAGAGCCCTCTTCTCTCCACACTCGTCTTTCGCCTGCGTCTTTTGCCTGCGTCTTTCGCCTATGTACTGTAATGGAGGCGGCTTCTTTACGTCGGCCCTGCTCCGCGCTATGACGTCATTCGCGGATGACAGCACCGAAGAGGAGCGGGAATGATGGAGCCAAGCAAGCGCTCTATGCGCCCGCAGACGCCCCGGGATCGCTCAACAACACGCTCGGCCTGGTAAACTCGGATACAGTGACTGTACATTCCGATCACGGTGTACTGTAGAGTGCATGCACACCACAAAAGTGTAGACTGCGCACTGGGAAAACTCGAGCCACGCGCGCCAAGAGGCCCCGCGTGCCACTTTCGATCTGAGTCGCTCTCGCCATAGAAGGCGAGTCAGACCAAGCCAAGGAAGGCGAATCAACTGGTGAACGCGAACGGAATGCAACATGCGGGGTGAGCTGAGCGAGAGGGGCACCGCTTGCAGCGCGCACCGACTTTACAGCTGTGGAGCTGAGCCCAGTTATACATACAATATGCAAGTGAAGCGGTTGGTTGAACCGTGGCAAGCTGCGCGGCGAACTGTGCACCGAGAGCTCCATGCAAAGCGTGGGACGATGGCGCGTCTCTGCCCGCTGGCCGCACCAGATGGCGGTGCGCGTTGTGCATAGAGCGGCCATGCGCGCGCATCCCGGCGTAGACTGACGGCGTGTGTCCATCCACACTCGCCAACAAGCAGGAAAAAGAAGTCAGCGCATCCGTTGCGCCTATACAAAGCGCCATACAAACAGGTACAGTACTCGCCCCCTCCCCGATCATCGGACCCCATGCGCGCGCGCAGTCTTCGTGGTCCGTCCCGTTCATTTCGCGATTGGCGTCGGCTCCATCGAGACTTCCGCCCGGTATATAAGCGCCGACCACCGTGATCGCCTGCCTTCCCAGCAGCCATGAAGACCGTGAGCGGCGTGGTGCCGCAGCCGCCGCCGACCAAGATGGACTTCACGACGTACGAGTCGCCGCTCGACTTTGAGCGCAGCTCGTTCGACGAGAACGGCGGGCGCTTCGTGGCCGGCGAGCAGTTCTACAACCACGAGATGTACGGCAGCCTGCGCAAGGGCGGCGCCGTGGACTGGTACTCGATCGAGGCGCTCGGGCTCTGCGCCGCCACCTTCACGTCCATGCTGTCCTACCAGGCGCTCATCGTGCTCGTGCAGCCCATGTATAACTCGCAGCTCGGGCTCTCGTCGTCGCAGATCGTCGGCGTCGGGCGCCTCGTGCAGTTGCCCATGGCGCTCAGTTTCCTCGTCGGCCTGCTGTCCGACTGCTACCCCATCATGGGCTTGCGTCGCAAGGGCTACATGATCGCCGGCTGCATCATCAACGCCGTCGCCGTGTTCTCCATCGCTGGCCTCAGCGCCTACTTCGACTCGAACGAGGGCGCGAGCCGCTCGACGTGGGAGGTCGTCATCGCGCTGATCCTCGTGTCGCTCGCCAGTATCGGCTGCATCATCACGTACGTGTGCGTGCACACGCGCGTGATCGAGTACTCGCAGCGCGAGTCGCTGCGCGACCGCGGCACGATCCAGGCCTCGTACCTCATCTTCCGCCGCTACACGTCCGTGTTCACGTCCGTCATGACCTTCCTCATGCTTGGCACGGGCTCTGAGCCCAACATCCCCGTGTGGGCGTGCCTGGTCATCCTCGGCGTCGTGTCCATCGTGCCGCTGCCGATCGTATTCCGGTACTGGAAGGAAGAGGTGTACTCGCTCAACACCTCCATGAAGATCCGCACGCAGATCCTGTGGAAGATCATGCAGCAGAAGGCCGTGTGGCGCATCCTGGCCTTCATCTGGTTCTTCACGCTCTTCCTCGGCATCAAGTTCAGCAACTCGACGAGCGTCATCAGCAAATGGGCGGGCGCCGCGGGGGACAACTCGCTCGTGGTCAAGACCATCTCGGACGTTGTCATGATCGCCATCATGTTCATCTGGCGCTTCTTCTTCATGAACCGCCAGTGGCCGCTGTTCTTCGGCTTGGCGCCGCTCTTCCAGATCGTGCCGCACCTGTTCGTGGCCCTGATGACGGCGCTTGACGTCGTGCGCAACCGCTACTTCTACCGCGTCTTCTACTCCATGACGTACGTGGCCGACGGCATTGGCCTGCTCAACACGATTGTGCCCGTGACCGAGATCGTCCAGGAGGGCTCGGAAGGCGCCCTCATCGGCCTGACGCTCACGTTGCAGCGCTGTGTCAACATCTTCGTCGACACGAACGCCTACGGCATTTTCAAGGGCACCAACTTCTACGACACGGTGGAGGTCGCGGACGACACGTCGAACGCGCGCTGGGACGTGCTGCTGTCGCTGTTCCTCAACTTTGGCCTCAACGCGCTCGCATGGATCGGCCTCTTCTTCCTGCCGTCGCAGAAGCTCGACGCGCAGCAGCTGCGCATGTACGGCGGTTTCACCAAGGCCGCCAGCGGCGCCATCGTCGCCGTCAGCCTCGTGCTCTTCCTCTACGCGCTCGTCGTGACCATCATGGCGCTGATGCCCGGCACCGCGTGCTTCATCCTCGTCGGCGGCACCAACTGCTAGCTCCGCTCCTTCTCCGGAAGGCTCCGGTTACCTATAGGCAGCACTGATAATACACAACGCGGTATTTATATATTACGCCCACGAACCCGCCAGCCCATTCGACCTTCATTTCGTTAGACAGTGGCGCTCACTTACGCGGCCGGCTTTGGGACGGCAGTCCGTTGCACGCGGCATCTTCAGATGTGGGTGGTGCATCGCTTGTCCCTTTGGCCAGCACCTAAGGCGCCGCGTCACACACCAATGTGCGTCCGTAAAATCTTGGGCAATGGGGTGCATCTTCGCTTCGGAGACGTCTCCGCCCAGCACCCAGTTGAAGTGGCTGGCCACGCACGCATCAGATCAGATGCAGACGCCACCACTCGTAATTTACTGAAAATCTGCTGTCGGAACCCTTATTTTTTAGCTTTACCCCGCGTATTTGCGTAATAGCCTAAGCAAAATGGGCACACTTGTGTGATTTCCCGGACGACGTCGAAAAGGCATCTGCCCGCCATCTGCGCGGCTGATTTCCAGCGACCGCATGTGCCAATGCAGTCGACTGATACTGTATTACGTATAAGGCGCAAGTTCCAGTCGCGCGGCAGGGTCACGGACCAGGTGATCAACCGCGCCAGCGCTGCACACGCTTGCGGTACCCGAGTGCTAATACCAGATCACTATATAAGACCTACCGCCATCCGACCCAGTGGCGCACGCATGATATTCTTATCGCGGTCGGCACGCCGAGTCGCTCGCGCTCTTTTTGTATCGCGGAGTGTATAGGACGCGGGGCGTGCCAGCTGCCAGAACATGGCGCGGTGGTCAGCGGAGGCAGAGGCTAGCGACCGATGGGCGGCGGACTGATACAGGGCTGGCTGGCTGGCGCAGTTCTGGTCCGGAGGCATTTCCCGACTCGACGGCGCCGCCGACGACCGCTCCTCAGTTATCCAGCCGTCACCTCCGCACCTCAAACGCCGCGTTCATGTGGCCGGCAGGGTCTACGAGCTACAACAAGATGAGCGCGCCGCCAGCCGAGTTCAAGACGCTCCAGTCGCCGTCCGCGGCGACGGACGCTCCGGCGAGTGACCTTGAGCTGCAGCGGCCGACGGGCGCAAGCAGCCGCCACGTCGAGACGCCGGACGCGCGCTTCATCGCCGGGCAGCAGTTCTACAACCACGAGATGTACGGCAGCCTGCGCAAAGGCGGCGCCGTCAACTTTTGGTCCATGGGTTGCCTCGGGCTGATCGCGGCCACCTTCTCGTCCGTCTTCTCCCTGACGTCTCTCAACACGGTCCTCCAGCTCCTGCTGCACATGCAGTTTGGCCTGTCGGCAGCGCAGAGTGTGTCCGCACAGCGCCTCACCAACATGCCGTTCGTGATCAGCTTCTTCGTCGGCATGCTGTCAGACTGCTACCCCATCATGGGGCTGCGCCGCAAGGGCTACATGGTGCTCGGGCTGGTCATCACCACCGTCAGCTTCCTCGTCATGGCCGCTCTCAGCGCCATAGTGGACAAGAACGATCCGTCGATGGGGCTCGTCGTCGTCGCGATCCTTGTCGCGTCGATCGCGACGCTCGGCAATCTCATGTCGTACCTGAGCGTGCACACGCGCGTGATCGAGCTGTCGCAGCGTGAGCCCCTGGGCTCTCGTGGGGCCATCCAAGCGTCTTACTTGATGTTCCGGTTCGTCGCCACGTTGGTCGCCGACGCGTGCACCTACGGCGTCTGGGGAGATGGTAGCCACGGCTCGACCAACGTCCCGCTGGCCGTGGCGCTTGTGATCTTTGCGTTTCTCATGACCTCGCCGCTGCCGATCATCTGGCGGTACTGGGACGAGAAGTGCTACTCGCTGCCGACGTCCATGAAGGTTCGCAGCCGCATCTTCTGGAAGATTCTCCAGCAGAAGGCGGTGTGGCGCGTGCTGGTGTTCATGTGCTTCTTCACGCTGTTCCTGGGCATCACGTTCTCCAACTCGGTCACGGTCGTGAGCACGTGGGCGGGCGCGAACAAGGACAACTACCTCGGCACTCAAGCGATTAGCAGCGCCATGACGCTATTGACGATCATCGTGTGGCGCCGCTCCTTCATGAACCGCCCGTGGCGCCAGTTCTTCGGAGCCGCGCCAGTGTTCGTGATCGTGCCGCACCTCATCCTTGCCATCCTCGTTTGCCTCGACATCGAGCGAAACCGGTACTTGTACCGCGTCCTGTACTCGCTCACGGGAGTCGGCTCCGCGATCCGGTTCTTGACGGCGATCGTGCCGCTGACTGAGATCATCATCGAAGGCTCAGAGGGCGCCATGGTCGGCCTCACGCTGTCGCTTTACTTCCTCGTCCAGATCTTCGTCGGAACGAACGCCCAGGGCCTGTTCCAAGGTAGCAACTTCTATGACACCGCGGCCGCCGCGGCCGACACGGCAGATGCGCGCGTCGATGTGTTGCTCTCGCTACTGCTCAACTTCGGACTGAACGCGCTGGCGTTCATCGGGCTCGTGTTCCTGCCCTCGCAGAAGCTTGACGCGCAGCAGCTGCGCATCTATGGCGGGTACACCAAGTCGGCCAGCGCCGCCCTCGTCGTCTTCGCGGCTGTGCTGCTGGGCTACTCGCTGATCATCACCGTCATGGCCCTCATCCCAGGCATCTCGTGCCTGCGGCTGGCCGGCGGCTCTGGCTGCTAGCGCGCCCGCGAAGGGGCAGCTCACCCGCTCGTGGTCTGTTGTTATAGTATGAGTGTGCGGCGCTCCGATCGCAGTCGGTAGGTGTCTGCATGGCCGAGTGAAAACCTGTGGCGTGGCCTGGAAAATGTATCAAAAACGAACGTGACGTACTGTACGATTCCCTCTTTGCTGCGTTCATTGACTGCTGTGCACAAACAAGAAGCCGCCGGTCGTGGCCAACAAAGCAGGCTCTCTCTCTTATTCCATGCTCAGGGAGGCAAGCATCACTAGGCGTAGGAACCCGAATAAGATGCGGCGTCAACATTTTCGTGATCGCGCTTCTCGGCAACTTCAACGGCCAAAACGACGTTCACTCCGGCTCCCACGCCGACCATCACTCGCTCGCCACAATGCGTGCAACAAGTCGCACGAAGGTGTCGCGAAGGTCGCGCGAAGGTATCCCTTCTCCTTGCGACGAGAAAGAACAAAACGCACACGAAGTTGCAGTCGCCAGCTTTTGCAACTAGAATCCGAAAGCACAGGGCGCGTTGAGGGTCGGCCGGGCATTTAACGCCACGCCCACAAAGAGAGAAAGCAACCCATCGGCATTCCTTCGTGACCGCCTTTCGCGCCTCCCTCTTTCCCCGCCCTCCGAGCCACCAGCGGGGTCGACACGCACGACCGGAGCGCGCGCCGCGGGGAAACGCTGCGCTCTCGTAGTTCTTCGGCTGGTCGCGCGGCGCACGGGTGAGCGGTCCGGCCTTTCACGTCACGGTACGGTGTCGAAACTTGGGCGGAAGAGTGCTGGGCGAGTGAAAAGAACAACGGAAGTGGCCGCGTCGCGGTGCCAGCTCGTTGCGCGATGGAGGCCGTCCGGAAGAAAAGCCGGCGCTCACACAACCGGAAGAAGGCGAGGCAGCAGGCGGCGGCGCAGGACGACGCGGCGGCGCACACGTCATCTCCATCGGTAGCGGAGGGCGATTCGAGAGATGATGAGGACTTCATGGACGAGGAGCAGCGTGCCGATCAAGAAGTTGCCGCGCTGGTGGGCGATTCGGATGCGCTAAGCGTGCTGGAGAACGTTGAGGACGCGCACATGGACGTCGACGAGATCGAGCAGACGGACGTCGCCACGCTCGACCAGGAGATCGCGGAGAACGAGGAGGCGCTGCTCGCCATTCTCGGTGAGGGAACCGCGGATGAAGCGGTCGTTGCACAGGAAACGGATGCGGATGCGACTCGAACACGAAACGTCGAGGAACTTCTTGTCGCGGAGGCCAGTGGATCCTTTCCGAGCAATCATGGGAACCACGGTGACGGACCACTAGAACAGCCCAGTGGGTTTGATGGCGTTGTCGTGGCCGAGCACGGTGAAGACGCCGTTGGTGTTGCCAGTGGAGGAGAACCAGCGCCTCAAAGCCCGGTGCCGCTGAAGGATCACGCTGCCCAAGAGACTCCAGCAAGTGTGCATACGCCCAGCGCACCAGACTTGGACATGTCGGACGAGGATGGTTTGGATCATTCCATGTTTGCACCGGCGAGCATTGAAGCTATCCAAGGCGTCGCGGCCCCTTCCGCACCTCCGTTGTTTCCCGACATGGACGAGGACAACACCTCACATCTAGCAGCACCTGAGGCGCTCGACGCCCCTCCTGCTGCTACGGTGCCGCAAGCGAGGATTTCCGGTAGTGTCGACGCGCCCACGGATACTGGAGCTGCGCAACAACCAGAAGTGCAGAAGACTGTACTGCCAGTACGGCCATCGGCCCCTCACGCTTTTCATTCCGTGGCAGTGGAATCCACAGAAGCGAACGAGGGTCCGGTGGTTTCTGGAGCCTTTGTTCCATCAGCCCCACTCGAGCTTGAGATCGACGAAGATTATGCTACGCACAGAGAGACTCCTTCGGTTGCGTCCGCGCCCTCGTTGTCGCCGACCGGGTCAAAGCAGCTTCGCCATGTTGTCAACGTTGAGGATCCTGCTAAGCTGCAGTCGGTGTCTCGAAGCCGTCCCCATGTCATTGCTGACGCTTCTGTTGAAAGCGCCAGCGTAGCTGTGCGGACTTCGCTCGCCAAGTCAAAGGTTTCGGAGGCGCATCGCAGTGGCATCTACCCATCGGTCCCTGCGCGCTCGAAGGAGTCTGCATCGGCTACGACGTCTGCCCGGTCAGACAAAGAAAAAGAACGGAAAACGTACGAGAGTCTGCTGAAGAAGCAGCACATCCGCGTCAACCTGGAGCCCTTCGTCAACTTTGAGATGAACCTGATGCGCGCGGAAGCATCGCAGAAGCGGCAGGAAATGAAGATGCGACACATCGAGACCAACAAGGGCGAGCTGTACGGGCGCTTGGAGCGATATCTCTTCTCGGAGTACATCTTGCATACGGCCGCGTCGTCGCTGGAATCGTCGAAGAAGGAGATCGACGCCCTGGTCAAGAAAGGTACGCTCGCCGATGGATTGTTGGTCATTTGGATTGTGTCCTTGTCGTTCGTGGTTGAATCAGTAATGACTGTTGCCGTGACATTTGTCTAGTGTGGACAATCGAGAAGAAGCGGTTATCGTCGTCGAAGCGCTGCGGTGACAATGTCGAGATCGACCAGCAGCTGGACTTCCAAACTGCCAAGTTCGAAGCGCAGAAGCTCGAGCGACTGCGGTCCCATCTCGACAAGCTGCGCCAGTTGCGCACCATCGAATCGACGATGCACACCTTTGACCGCGCGGCCGCGTATTTCCACGTTGAGCAGTACCTGAACAGTGTGCTCCAAGACCCTAACCTGGTCGCGCTCCTGAACAAGATGAGCGCGTCATGTGTCACAAACAGCAGTCTTCACGCAGGAAGCTATGCGGGATTTGCGGACTTGGACCTGGTTCCTGACACAATCAACTTCTTCGAGACGTTACCCGCGGGCTCACCACTTGCGTCGGCGGTGGACCACTTGAAGTACTGCATCGACGTGCTGGTATTCTTCGAGAAGAAGGTGACGCTCGAGGAGAAAGGGCTCTTCAGCCGGATACCGCAGTCGTTTTACCGTGGCGAGATGGTCATGCAGGGCTCCGGCGGGAAGGTCGTTACCCACGGCGGGGGAAGCCACAAGGGAATGGAGCGGAAAGTGAAGTGCTACGCGTGCGGAAGCTTGAACCCTCCGATGGCGCCGAACCAGTGGTGCAGACTGTGTGAAGCCTGCGAGGTCGTGCTGTACATGCCGCCCTCCTCGGTCTCGACCAAGTCCAACGAGTGGTATTCTAGCGTGCTGAGGTTCCGCCAGTCGTTGCAGAAGTGGATCTCCACGTGCTTGCAGACATTGCTTCGCACCAAGTCGCTGAGCAACATGCCGTTCCTGCTCATGCACGTCATGTATCTGCCTCGCATTGCGACGGACGAAAGGTCGTGGGTGCTGCGCTTCTTGCAGTTTCCGCGCGGGATGGTGTCGACGGATGGATCATTGAAGCTCGAGTGGAACGAAGACTTGGTCGATCACTACCTAGCGATGATGCATCTGGTGTTCCACCCGGAAAAGCTGCGTCGGATGGCGATCCTGGTATCCAGTGGGCCAACAACTGCGCTGGCAAAGTCAAAGGTGAAGCCGAAGAAGTTCGACGAAGACGGGCTTGTGTCCCCCGAGTGGGTGCTGCTCGAGAACCCCGAGATGCTGGACCGCTACTTTTTGTCAGACGACGACTTCGTGGCTGTGCTGAACCAGTTCCCGAACTCATTTGCGTTCGAGCAACTGTTTCGGTGCACCTCCGACGTGAAGAAGTGCTTCAGCCGTGCCTTGACGCTCGTGCTGGAGTTCATGAACAGCCTTCGCGCCTTCCAGGAGTTTGACAAGCTCCCGTCTCGAGTTGCGCAGCTGCTTGGCGAATTGCTAGCGTACGCGGCGCAGATGCCTGAAGTGGTGGCCACTCGCGCTCGCGCAGACGAAGCCATATTCTACCCGACGCTGTTTGACCAGCTCTTCCTGACAACCCTGAACGGATTGATGCTCGCTGACAGCAATCGCGTCGCGTGGAAGTACTTGAGCTGCTTCCCGTTCGAGTCGCTGACGGAGCCGGCCAAGTGGGATGTGCTCGCGCTGTTGTTATTTAACCTCCCCAACGTTCCCGCGGAAGCCAAGAACGCTTCCGGTTGGATGCGTTTTGTGAATAGCCGGTCAACGGGTGGCGGAGCGGATGGAAGACAACCCGTTCGACACGTGTTGTACGACCTCATCACGCACGACACGGACAGCGCTGTGCACTTGCTGTCTGCTGTGGCAAACCTCGCGGCGTCGTGTCCAAGCGATCGTTTGGATGCCGAGAAGCACCACAACGATCTCGTTGCAGTCGCGGTGCATGAGCTCTTTGTCGCGGGCTACACAGTCCCGACGTGCAAGGTTGCGCTCGGTGTGAATGGTGATCGCGCCGCCGTCCCGATCAGCCAGATTTGTCTGGCGCACCCGTGGATCATTTCGCTGCTCATTACGCTGCTGTTCAAGTACCACGAGTGCGCGGAGACATGGATCCACGTGTTCGAGACGTTCCCAGTAAATCGCTGGATACCGAGCATGCACGACCTGTTGACGATCCAGGAGTGGCTTCAGCTTGAGGAGACCGGGGCACCACGCTGTCAGCTGGCGCGGTTTCTGCTCGACCATATTAATTGGGAGTACGACGCCAAGCGCGAACAATTGTTCACTGGCGCTGGGATCCATCGGCGAGTCGCCTTGATTGTCGCGGAGGCGCTAGTTCTGTACAAGACGCGACGCGAACGTGCCACCGACCCTGCAACGGCAGTTGTTGTCTCGGGAAGTGGCGCACCGCAGAAGTTGGAAGTCGCAGCGATCACAAAATCGATTCGGCGTGCACTGTGGCTGGACGAGAGCGTTGACTTTGAGAAATGGTGCTGGAAGCTCATGCTCAAGCTCAAGTTTTACTCACCGAAGACCCACGAGCCGTACCTCCGGTTGATTGACGTCCAGCGCGACCGATCCCGCGATGCGTTGACACTGCGGCGGTGGTTCTCGGCGATATCAACCAACACGTCGCTGCTCCACGCTGATATTCCGTTTTACTTCTCCGTGGAAGACGAGGTACTTCGGTGGGGCCAGCGTGGAGACGAGAGCGGGTCCGGTACCGCAGGATCATCAGAAAGCATGCATTCCGGAGCTCCCATTCACGAGGTCGCGGTTGCGGTTGGCGGTGGCGCTTCCGACAACCCCGGGGAGACGAACGACGCTGATGCCGACGCGCAGACTGCTGCTCAGACGACAGAACCGATTGTGGCCTACGCGATCTGCCAGATGACGTCGTTTCTGTTCACGGACCGCCTGGATCGCTGGGAGCCGTTGCTCGTCCTTTTGAAGCGGTCCATGTTTGCAGCTGCCGTCAAGGTGATTGACAACGTGCTGCCCGTGCTGTCAGCTCTGGACAGGAAGAAGCGGTTGCTCGGCGCAACGCCCTCAGCAGAGGCGGAAAGCGCAGGTGTTCCGGATGATGGTGCGATTGCGATGCGCACACGAGTGAACTCTCGCGAGAGTGAGCTCGTCGACCACGAGATTGACGTGTGCATGGCGGCGATCCAGTCGCTGTCCATTGCGGATTTGCTGGAACTGATCCGCGCGCTGCATCAGTTCTCATACATCAACGCAGAAGAGCTGCATCGCATGCAAGAAGTGCTGCACAAGGGGTACATCGGCGGGTGGGAGAGCACGGCGAAAGCGCGGGTCCAGTCGAGACTGCGCTTCATCCGATCTTGCTGCAGGTACATGCATCCAGTGGTGCTCCTGGCGCTAATCAACGAGTGCTTCCCCGAGTCGAATCCTGTGGCGCTGACGACGTCGGCCTTGCTCCATGGTGCCATGTCGTGGCTATCAACTGCGCTTCGTGGTGGCGACCAAGATGGCGCGTCTTCATCTGCAATTTCGTCCGTGACGTCGGCCTTGTCGATCCGGAACTCGTCCCTGATCGCTAACGCGTCGCTTGGGATACTGAAGGGGACGTCAGGGGTATGCACGGCGTCTGCGAGAGCCCTAGCGACGTTGATTGAGCGAATGTTCGAGTACTCGATGGATGACTCGGTGCTCGCCGAGTTTGCGACCATATGGCTGCGCGCTCTGCTGCAGGTCCCGTATTGGTACGAAAACTACGCATTTCGGCACCTTGTGGACGTTCTTCTTCGCTGCGCAATGGGCCACGACTTTGCTGTCCGACGACGGATAACCGCAAGCCAGGAAGGAGACGCAACTGCGAAGAAGTCGCCTGCGATGATGTTCGATATGGTCGCACGATTCCAGCAGATCTTTGGCAAGTATTGCAGCGCGTTGAAACGACGGAAAGAGCAGCCGGACCACCCGACGGACGGGTTTTTGGAAGACGAGCCGGCTTCGCCGGTCGTGAGCTTCCTTCCAGCTTCCAACTCGTCCACAGCGTTCTCCTCCATTTTTGGTGGTGCCGGAGATGTCGCGGAGTACGTTGAAGGCTCCCCACATCTCGCACTGTGGCTGTTGCTGATCGAGACGCGCCAGGAGCTCCCGCTCTTCATGGCGATGGGACAGTTGATGATCAAGTGCGAGCCGAAGACGACGAAGAAGGTGCACAAAATGCAAGCGGAGGGCAAGCTGTCGTCAGCACTAGCCGAACTCGGATGCGTCAACACTTCACCCGTCGTGTCATCGACTGGCAGCATGGTGCACAGCCGCCCGTTCCAGTTTGGGCACTCGACCTTCGAATCACTGGCGCAGTTCCGTATCTATCGATGGTGCGCGTACTGCCTCGAGCTTCCCGAGTCGGAGGGCGCGCAGATTCTGTACTGGCAGACGCTCTTCGCGCTATACTTCGCGTGTGTCGGTGGCTCGCATGTGTTTGGCCACTACTTCCTCGAGCGAAACAAGCGCGTCTCGCTTCGAACCGAGTTGCAGGTCAAGCTGCGGAAGATGACAAACTACTGCTCGAACCAGGCGCAGCTTGCGCTGACTGCGACCAGTCGAGATGGCAGCACCGCGCCGACCAGCAGCAGCGGTGCCATGTCGGAGTGCAAGGAGAAGAAGTACGCGCACTTTGTGACGCTCTCCCAGATCTACACGGCGATGGATGCGTGGCTCGAAGACCCCGACCCGAACAGTTGGCTGAAGGCGAATGAGCTCGTGTCGCTACCGCGGCATTATGAAGTGAAGCGGCTCGAACAGGTCCTCACGTTGAGCGACGCGCTCGTGAACACGAGCCCAGACGCTTTCGACTGGGCGAAGCTCCCGCTTTGGATTGACCTTTGCGGGCTTGAAGACACTCCATGGACCTCGCGCCACAGTCACGTGCTCGCTGGCCTCGACACTGACGGGAATAGCATCAACGGAGCTGCGCATCAGCTGGGCTCTAGTATGGACGGGACTGCAGACGACGATGGGTTCGCGTTCGTCGAGGAAGCGGCTGAGCTGGCGCGTCGGCACAGCAGCTTTGGCGGGTTCGGGATCGGATCGGGCTCGAATTCCGTCCTAAACATTCGTCCGCTACCATTGACGCGAGAGTTTGCAGGCGTGTCGACACTGACAGTGCTGCCCAAAGTGGCTGTTGTGACAAATCCGTCGAGTTGCGTTGTGACGCCGTCGATTCCACTGAATCAGCCCGGGCTCAAGAGCGTCGGAATCAAGTTTTCCGAGAACATGTCGGTGCTCGTGGCGCTCGATACAGAGATGCTCGACCACGTCTCGCAGCTCTACTCGAGCAAGCCTCGGACGGTGACGCTGAGTCAAGCGTGCATGGAAGGCACGAACTGCCGCAGCCCTGCTCAGTTCCGCTTCGAGTTTTTGGAGTGGAGCATCGACTCTCGGTTGTCGGACGCGATCGAATCCATCTTGTCCCAGGCTGAGCGCTGCGATCTGCAGTCCATGCTTTTGAGCAACGTGACGTCGCTAATGATGGAACACCATGACGCGTCAGCGATCGACGCTGCGGACGAGAGCGGGATTAGCTCGGACTCCATCGTTCAACCGGTGGACTCGTTCTTAAAGCTGGACGCGGACGGAATGATGCTGTCGATTCAGATTCTCCTCATCGACCAGATTGTACTGTCGCTGGACGTCGAACGCCAGCGGCTAAACCGCGAGAAGCAAGCCGCCGAGACGAGAGCATTGAGCGACTCACGACCCGTGGGGCAAACTGACGGAGAGGGAGACGAGGAGCGATCGATGGACGACCTTAAGGGCGAGGATGAAAGTAGCGACGAGGACGTGGCCGCTTTGTGGCAGCGCAAGCTCGATCGACTGAACGAGAAAGGACTCGAGTGGTTCCGCTTGCTCACAACCCTCGACACGAAGCTGGCACGAATGGTGCCGCCGCTTCGCGAGGTGCTTTGGCGATCCATCAAGCAGCTTGGCTTGAGCTTTGTCTGTGTCGACGAGCGCGAAACATGCACGCTGCTGCAGCTCATGCTCGATGATCCGTCGCGCATTAACCTGCTGAGCGAGTGTTTCTTCCCGGCAGGCGCGCCGTCGCGGTTTGTGGAGATGTTCTCGAACCTCATGAGCGCGAGCAGTTCTTCCAAGCTGTCGAGCGAGGAGAAGCTGAGCCTATTGCGCCGCTTTGACTTCCGCGCGTGGCTGAGCGCCAAGCCCGCGCCCACCAAGTTTGATCGGGAAACGATCCTGTGCATCATCCTTGGCGACATTGGCAGCCAATTCGCCGCTGATCGCGCGGCTGGGACGAAAGCCGCGACCAACATGCGAAGAGATGGACCCGCAATGCCATCAAGGGACGACCGTGAGCATCTACGAAGCGTGTTGGGTGTTTACGCGACCACATTGCGACTCATTTGCAGCAAGCACCTCGAAGATCACGTGGAGAAGGTGCTGCACGCACTGGTGGGCGTCCACGACGACTACCATTTCCACGTGAACAGCGGCAACGACGGTGACGCATCAGCAACGAGTGGCGGTGGTCCGCCGTTGCCTCGCCCTGCCGACGCGGCAGTGTGGGAAGCGCTGGTCGCAGTACCGTCGGAAGCGTGGCAGGCGCTTCCGTTCGTCGTGGTGGAGTCGTGCATCTCGTTCCTGAGTCAGCACGTGAGAACGTTACGCTGGCAGGGCGCGATGGCGTCGACAGGTTCGGACGACGCTAGCAGCGAGAAGATGAGCGCGGCGCCGGATGTGAACTCTGCGCGGAAGTACCCGATCGCGCAGTGGCAGCGGTTGGGCGTGCTCAAGCACTTTCTGGACGTGTTCACCATCCTTTGCCGCGCTGCGCCGGACACGCACAAATGGGAGCTGATCGTGCAGTTCTTTGAGCCGCTGCTGTCGACGCTGTACCAACCCGCGACTACAACGGACATGTCGAGTATCAACGCGCCATGGACGGACCAGGACGCGGTGACAACGGGCACGACGCTTTGCTCGTGCTTTGTCGCCACGTGCTCGGAGTATTTGAAGGGCGGCATCAGCAATCTCAAGCCCAGCGCGACTCCCATCGGTGGGGTGCACACGAACAGGCGAACGTCGTTGGATATTCTTACAGCTGACGCGCCCAACAACTCGGCCAGTGCGGCGGCTTCCACTGGCGCCAAACTGTCGGAGATCTGGGCGTTTTATCTGTCAGCGCTTGTGCCCCACGCGCCGCTGCACGTGTGCAAGCACTTCCACCAGTTCGTGACGCGCCTGGCGTGGGAACACTGGTGCTTGACACCCGAGAACGTTCAGCAGATGCGCGAGCTCGTCGAGACGGAGAAGCAGCAGTACCGGACCGCGCGTGCGACCGCCCCGTCGTTTGGCGGTGGATCCTTCACGTCGTCCATGATGATGATGTCAAGCATGTCGTCAGCTATGGACAACGCGGGCCACCAGCAGTCGTCGCCGTACCCGTTCATCTCATGGCTCGTGCGCGACATCTTGTGTCGCACCAAGTGGAAGGCCACAGAGGAGTGGCTGGCTGCACAAAGCGACGACGTGGCGTCGACGTTCCTGCTCGAGTTTTCCAAGCTGTGCGTCGACCTTGTGCTGGATCTGCCGCACTTTTGGCCAGTTGGACACGGAGCGCCTCAGCGCGGGCGCATGATGGCGTTGTCGTCATCGTCATCGAGCAACGTGCTGCCTCCGTACTTCGTCAACTTCATCAAGCAGCAGGCAATGCTTTGGTCGCGCTGGAGCATGTCGGACGCTGATCTCAAGTCGCTGCTCCAGTACGCGCTAGACGCTTGCCTCGAGCCGCTTTTGGCGCCGCGCGACGCTCGCGGAAACGCCAGCGCCGATGCGCACGGCTGCTTCCCGGCGTCGCCGTCGACAGGCGTCATGCAGGATGCGTTCGCGCGCGTTCAGCTGGCGTTGCGACTGCTTTCGCAGGCGACAACCATCCACCACACGGCGCTGACAAAGAAGCAGACGTTTGCGCGCGCCAACCTGATGCTCGACACGCTGTTCAACGTGTTTGACGTCAACGACCTGGGTCGGCTGGACGGGAACGTGTATGCGTCGGATCGGTCGGCGTGGCTTGTGGTTGTCTACGGCGCGAGCTGCACGGTTTTGTACGAGAAACTCGACGAGATCGTCCAGTTCTCCCGCCGCGACGACGCGATTAGCAACAGTAACACCGCAAATCGTGGCGCCGAGGGAAGCAGCGCGCAGACGGCGGCGGCTTCGACGCTGACGGAGGAAGAGCTGACGACGACCGTGATGCACGTCCTTCGCTTTTGCAACCTGTCGCTGGTCGAGCGGTTTTTCCGCATGGAACAGCAGCAGCCTTCGACTGGGAGCGGTCACACTCCGCGCGGTGGGAGCACCAGCGGCGGCTCGATGTCGCTCAACTGGTCCAAGTGCGGTAACGTGCTGTTCGTGGAGGTCGACAGCCTCGTGCGGGACTTTGCCACGAGCCAAAAGCCGCACGGGCAGCATCAGCACCAGTGGAATGGCAACGGGAACGGTCACAGTGCAGCGCTGGCCGATGTTCACGATGACGCATCTACAGGCGCGGAGGACGGGAACCCAAGTGCGATAGCGACTGTGACTGTCGCTACAGTGGGTCATTCACCTGCCGAGGCGATTGGCGCGCCGTTGGGCCGCTTGCTGTGGAGCTTCTTAGGGTTCCGCGGCGGCGAGCGCGCGTGCCTGGCGGCTTGCGGCCGTGCGATTGCGTCTGTGCACGTCATGAGCCAAGTGGCTGAGAAGAGCATTGAGAAGTGGGTGATTGAGGAGCGCCGCGGGTCGTGGGCCGACCTCGCCGAGCGGCTCAAGGTGCCGGAACTGAGCGAGGACGAGTTCGAGACGGCGTGTCTGGAGCTGGGCAAGCTGTTGACGCTACAGGTGCTGTTCCTGCAGCATCTGCGGAGAGCCCCCGTGCTGACGGAGGCGTTCGCGATGGGCATGCTGTCGCGGCTGATGGCGTGGATGCGCAAGCTGCGCGTCGGCAACTCGCGCAACTCTCTGACGGAGATGAAGGTGCTGTTTTTGGCCGCAGAGGCCGTCAACTTTGTGTGCAAGACGCTCGCGGATGTGCTGCCGTCGCAGCACAAGAAGCAGGCGCTGCGCGAGCTGAGCGACGCGCTGCTGGAGATGGGCGACGAGCGCAAGAACAGCGGCATCATGAAGGCGATCGGCATGGGCGGGTCCCTCAAGTACAACGTCGAGTTCCACGTGTGCTGCCTCGCGGTCGGCGTGTTCCTGCGGCTGCAGACGCGCGGCAGTGTGCCGCTGCGCGTCGACGAGCGCATCCCGTTCAAGGTGACGCGCACGACGGACAAGCACCTCCGCAGCCTCGAACACTTGCTGACGACCAAGGACTGCATCCAGCTGGCCAAGCGCATGGAGTGGATGCTCGAGTTCGTTAAGAGCCCGTCGCGCAGCCTGGCCGACCAGGATGAGTTCTTCGTGAGCCTCTTCTCGCGCATGTACCCGTCGCACCCGTGGCTGCTCGCCAAGTGTCTCCAGTGAGAAGGCGTAGGCAGTGGTAAGGTGCAAGTAGGGGGAATCAACCAGTAAGTAGGTAGTAGATGCCATTGAGCAAAGGAAACAGTAGGAAGGAACAAACCTGAAAGCAAAATAGATGATGGCCATTGCAAAATGCGCAATGAGTGCAATTGGTGCAAGCGATGATGACAACCAAAAGATGCGCTTTCGATAGTCATCGGATGGTTTACCGTGAAACGCACTAGTATTTGAACTGTATGGTTCCATGCAGATAAAACTGCAAATTTTGTGAAAAATAGTACTCTTTTAAACATACACTTTCGCCCACTTGATTTATTCAACTTGAACTTGGGACCATTTCGACCAATCAGCGACCACCAGCAGCTCATTGTGGGGCCATGTAGGGGTCTTTGTACCACCGTTGGGCCACCAGGAGAGACGCCATTAAACTTGAGTTCACTATACCTGTCATGACGTCTCCCCTCCCGGATTTGTTACGTGTGACCCGATCGAGATGACTCCACCCCCACTTTGGATCTGCTCACTTCAGAAACCGCGACCCAAGAACCCAAGCAACTCCGGATTCACACTACTTAATCGAGAAACCATGGGGCTGATGCGTCGCTCCGTCTTCTCGCTGCTGCTGCTGATGCTGGTGGCGTCGCTCTCGTCCTGGGCGCGCGCCAGCGACGAGGCGGAGGCGCCGGCCGCGCCAGTCGAGTGGAAGGCGCACGCGAGCCACATCCTGGTGGACACGGAGGCGGAGGCGGACGAGTACTTTGCGGAGATCGCGGCGGCCGATAACAAGTTCGCGGCTTTCGCCAAGCTGGCCAAGGCGCACAGCAAGTGCCCGTCGGCCAAGAAGGGCGGCGACCTGGGCACGTTCGGCCGCGGGCAGATGGTGCCCGAGTTCGACCGCGTCGCGTTCGAGGAGGACGTGGGCGTCGTGCACAAGGTCAAGACGCAGTTCGGTTGGCACCTGGTGCTCGTGTCGACGCGCACGGACGGCACGGAGGTGCCGGACCCGTGGCGCCCCGTGCGCAACTTTGTGGCGCGCGCCATGCCGTTCATTAGCCCCATCATCCTGATCTTCATCATGTTCTGGGGCTCCAAGCACGCGAATGGCAGCGGCGGCCCGCGCGCGCACGCGGTGCACATCCTGGTGGACTCGGAGAAGGAGGCGGACAAGCTCTTCCGCGAGATCGACGCGGCCAGCGACGACGTCAAGGCCAAGAAGGCCAAGCTCGCGGAGCTCGCGGCCAAGCACAGCAAGTGCCCGTCGGGCAAGAAGGGCGGCGACCTCGGCATGTTCGGCCCCGGCCAGATGGTCCCCCAGTTCGACAAGGTCGTGTTCGAGCAGGAGGTCGGCAAGCTGCACAAGGTCGAGACAAAGGTGCGTGCGCTCGTATTGTGGTGTGGTACTGTTGGGGGTTCTTGCGTTGGTGCTGACTGTCTTGTGTGTTGTTATTAGTTTGGCTGGCACATTGTGCTGTGCACGGAGCGCCTGGGCGACAAGAAGAAGAGCGACTAGATGCCGCCGACGCGCGGGTCGATCCGTCGCGATGATCGATTGGACGGCCACGGGAGCGAAGCAGTTCATTTTATAATGGCGAATACAGTGCTCATGTATTCGGCTAGCGTTATAAGAGGTGTCTGTAGGCTGGCGAAAGATCTTCGCTCGGTGATGTGGCGTCGCGCAACTGCATCTACTCGTTAGAGGTCGCTTCGCTCGTCGCTGTCGTCGATCAGATCGTCCTCGTCGATGCCCGCGCGCTCGCTGGTAAGCACCAGGTGCCAGCCAAACTGTCCAACAAAACGCCTCGCCACTGAGTAAGCGAGTCCATGGCCACCACACGTATCAATGACATCCGCTCACCTGGGTGTGCACCTTGTGCACGGTGCCGACGGCCCGCTCGAAGACGACGGCGTCGAACTCGGGCACCATCTGCCCTCTCCCGAACGTGCCGAAGTCCCCGCCGCGTCTCCCCGACGGGCACTGGCTGTGTTCGGCCGCGAGCTCCGCGAACGCGGACGGAAGGTCCTCGGCCTCGTCCAGCAGCGCGGCCAGCGTGTCCGCCTGCTCCTCGCTCGACACGAGGATGTGGCTCTCGCGCGCGCTCGGCGCCCCGCCGCCCGAGCACACGGCCAGCGCCAGGGCCAGCAAGGCGAGCAGCAGCGCCAGCAGTGGTCTCCGCCCCGCCATTGTCGTCGTCGTTAGCGTTAGTGTTACTGTAGTGTTTTCTATTCCGGATCGGGAATGAGCTGTGTGACTGTTGGCGTCGCGATCTTCAATCTGACAACCTTAACCGTTAGGTTCGATCTAGATTGATAAAAAACCACGCGTTTACAGTCCTGGCCAAAAGTAAATGAGGTCGCAATTTTGGCCCGAAAATCAGCCAATAGGAACTCTACAACGCTCAAAATCGGCCCAAATACTCCTCAAATCGTATTTGAGACGATGGCAGCATTTTTTTCCGCACTTGA
>JAADYG010000206.1:0-45283 GCA_023338115.1 Phytopythium boreale
GTGCGGACGAAGGTTACGACTCGCAGACTCATTTTTACCTTCTGGGAACGGCGGCTGGCGAAAAATCAATTGCCCAATAAGAAAACGGTTAGGTTTTATAAAAACCTCAACCCCACATTCTTTATCGAGTCCAGAGAAGTAATACAGGAGCAAACCCATTCTTGCTGTCTCGTTTTCCAATCTCCCACTCCCCGCTCATTCGTGATCACCCCCAACAACTGAAGACAAGATGCCGTTCGTGCGCGTGTCTAGCAGTGTCAGGATCTGGACGTCACGGAGCCCAACGGGCTCCGTGACGCTCCACGAGAGCGCGCGCCTGACCTCGGCCACGACGCGCATTCAGGGCATGGACCTGGACATCGACGCGCGTCGACACATGCATTTAGTTAGGAACGTTGCATGTTGTGATATCAACGAGAAAACAGTAGAAAAACGAGAAAAGACGAAAAGACAAGATACAGGAGGAAGGACTTAGGGTGCGTTCGGTAAAAATTGAGTTTCGGCATTCTATTTCGACTGAAATAGAATTTTTTGTATGAACTCAATTTCGGTCGATATTGAGATTTGGCCCTAGCCCCCGCAACATTGCGTTTGAAAACTTGCAATACGCTATACTCCGTGGTGGCATCAGTTAATAAAGGCTATTAAAATATAAGAAGTAGTGACGCGACTTGCAAAGGCACAACCCATACTTCGAAGTACATTGGATAGTACGTTGAGAGAAAATCGAGGACGCTGTCGAGCGCGTAACAGCACTGTATGAGTGCGCATCGCAAGCTTAATTCATGCATACAATGTTGGCGCTTGGTAACCTACAGTGATTATAAGTTAAAAATAAGAGCGCATGATGTGCAGCGGAGACGAGCAAGGTAGTAACTTGCATGAATCGACGGCGACTCGCCGCACCGGTTGACCTGCCAAATAATTTGTTGGAGGACATTGAGTTTTTCACCTACCCTTTGCCCCAGCATAGCCGAATTTCTAAATGTTGAAAATAGAATTTCCAGCTCGATTTTGGTCAAGCGAACAAAACTCAATTTTGCGCGAAATAGAATTCCGAAATAAATTGAGTTTTCCTCCAGAAAAGGGGCAAAAAATTGAGAATTGAGTGCTACCGAACCCATGGGCCAGCACTAGGAAACACACACCAAGAAACCCAGAAAACGTTAGGATTAGCCACAGGTTAAAGACCTCACTTTCAAATATACAAGCTTCCTCCGAACCTCCCGGTCCCTACAAGCAGTGTCGCGCGAGCCAACGTCGACACCGCCAGCGTCAAGCGCGCGATTGCTGAAAGCGCCGCCGCGGCACTGGATCGCCCGCTAGCGGCCGTCATCATCAAATTAGGCCTGGACCAGGATATGTATGCTGGCGGTTCGGTCGAGGTGACTTGTACGTGTACACGGTGCAGTCACACTAACTGAGGTAGATTCTCTTCCATGTATGCTTGCGCCGTGGTCCACGTTAGCTGTATAGGCCGCATCGACTCCGAGTGGATCCCCAAGAGCGTGGCAACATTGTCGGAGGCGGTCAAGGATTCACTCAAGCTGCCGATCGATCGGGTCTTCGTCGCGCTCAAGAGCATTCCGCCCGCAACGCCAACTGGGGCATGGAAGGCAAGAACTTCGGGTAAAGACAGCGCTGCAGTGCCCCCAACAAGTCGGTGACCAGCATCGGGATCTCATGGGTGACATTTGCCGGGGTTCACCAACACAGCTATCGTGAGGCCAAGCTATCGTCACTTACGACCACAAATCGACGGTGCCTGGGGGTTCACGGCTCCCACATTCATGGCTCGTACTCTCGTCCTACTCTTGCTTCTTCGAGTCGCTCATTGCGTGAGCCCACCCGGGCAATTCAGTCGACGTGCCGCCCAAGTGGCGCTCGCGGATCGTGTAGTACAAGGTTGGTTCCGGGATCTTGGGCACGAACTTGACGACGACGTCGATCTCTGTGCGAATCTCAGGCGTGATCTTGTCCACGAACGCAAGCGCCCCGACCGTCTCGTCAAGCTGCTCGGGCACGCGGGCGCCCAGCAGCACCGTCGACACGCTCTCGTTCGAGACACACCAGGCGATCGCCAGTTGCGCGAGGCTACACCCGAGCTTGTCCGCGATCGGCTCGAGCTCGCGCGCGTTAGCGACTTGGTCGTCAAAGTCGGGCTTGAAAGCGCGGAAGTGGGGGTTGGCGAGCCGCGAGCCCTCGGGCGTCGTCGCGCTGTATTTACCCGTCAAGATGCCGCTCGCCAGCGGCGACCAGACCGTCAGCCCGAGCTTGCGCGTCTTGATCAGGTCCGCGAACTCGAACTCGACCTTGGAGCGCTCGAACAAGTTGTACTGCGGTTGCTCGACGATCGGGCGGACGAGGCCAAACTTATCGGCGATGTCGCACGCCTCCTTGATGGAGGCGGAGGACCACTCGCTCGTGCCCCAGTAGAACGCCCAGCCTTGGTCAATGACGAAGTTCATGGCGCGCACCGTCTCCTCGATCGGCGTGTACTTCTCGGGTCGGTGAGCGAACGCCACGTCAACGTAGTCGAGGCCCAGCTCCTTCAGCGACCTCTTGAATCCCTCGACCAGGTGCTTACGACTCAGTCCTTGGTCGTTCGGGCCGCCCTCGAACGCGCCCTTCCTGCCTGCGAACACCTTGGCGGTGACAACGAGGTCCTCGCGTGCCCACAAACCCTCGGCGACGCCTCGCTTGATGGCGCCACCAAGCAGAGCATCGGCTTGGGCGTTGTCGTAGTTCTCGGCCGTGTCGAAGAAGTTGATGCCGTGGCTGTACGCCTTCTTCATGACCTCGAACCACGCGTCGACCGTGTGGTTCGGGCCCGGAGACATCCACGTGCCGAGCGCAAGCACGGACATGAGCAGCCCCGAGTCGCCAGGAACCGGTGCGGCATCTTGGCGGGTGTCATCGTGGATGGCATCGTTGGTTGGAGACGTTCAGCAGTTGGCCGGTTGGCTGGTTGTGTTGGACAGAGTCAATTGAGGAGTGAGCTGGAGCAGCAAGGAGATCGAGAGCCTCTCGACGAGAGGTAGGTACTATAGGGGCTACCCTCGTTGACATGGACTAAGGGTCGATGAAGTGACTGCGGTGGGGACGAAATCAACTTCAAGCGCCACAAGCTACAGCAGCAAATCGACCAGTCAAACGTGAAAAGGACAGTCTCAGAGTGACGGTAGATGCGGTGTACATTCCGAGGCACGACGTATACTTGGAAGGTTTGATTATGACCTCACGGGGTGGCGCATATATTGGAATTACGACGCAAAGGATTATTCTGCATCCTTTCGCGTGCTACAGGCGGTTGACGCGACGGAGTTTCGCCTTGGGAATGCTACCAATGCGCCTAGGCACTCGCACTTGGGTCCGGGCGGGCTGGGCAATGTGTACACCGCGGTGCAGTGCGTTTTTTATTCTTTCCAAAGACTAGCCGTAAAGCTCGTAGGCGCTGCCTGAGGGCCAATGCGCCAAAAGAGCACGTCAACACCCAATGCATGACGTGAACACGCGCGACGATCGCAACGCACACGTAAGCGTCCGGGGCTGACGAAAACACGGCAGTCCTCGTAGGTTGCAAGGGCCCCCAAGGAGCAGCCCAGCGAAAGAGGACGAGTCCTCCTCGGCCGCTTGGCTGCGAGACTCGCCATCTTCCAATTTGCTCACCGGCCACCACACCACATCCTCTTCGAGACTACTTACTCAAGCAAGATGCCGTTCGTGCACGTGTCCAGCAGCGTCGCCCGCGCCAACGTCGACACCAGTGCGACCAAGCGCACCATCGCCGAGGCCGCTGCCGCGGCGCTGGACCGCCCGCTGCCGCACGTCATCGTCAAGCTGGACCTGGACCAGGACATGTTCGCTCGCGAGTCCGAAGAGGTAGCGTATTGACTGCTGCTGTTCCTCTTGGCCATCACAATAGCCTGGCGAAGCGTTTGCCTCTGTGATGCTCCACGCGACAGCCATGCGCCTTCATCCACGTCCGCAGCATCGGGCGCGTCGACGCCGAGTGGAACCCCAAGACCGTGGCGAAGCTGTCCGAGACGGTCAAGGAGTCGCTCAAGCTGCCGCTCGACCGGGTCTTCGTCCGTATCGAGGACGTTGCCGCGCGGGACTGGGGCATGAACGGCAAGACCGTCGGCTAAAGGGCGAACGAGCCAGCTTCGAGTGTTTGTTGCGACTGACCGCGCCATAGGTCAAACAGCTTTGGACGGGCTAACAACATCGTGAATCCAAACCAAACTCAATAGCGTGCTGGATTGTCGTTCTGTGGCAACCCACACGGGTTCTGGTATACGGCATACACTCTTCAAGTAATATCAACTAAGCAAACATATACGTTTGTAAAGTTACTGTTGACTTTGTATTTATGTGAGAACAACAAGTAAAAAACAAAAAAAGAATATTACAGGGTTTTGCGGGATTGCGTTGGTGCGTGGCGTCGCGTCATCGGTCTCCTCATTCACCGATCGACCAGGAGTCAAGCCGACCGGAACCCGCGAGCCTATTCACCGGGTTCATTAGCCAGGATGCCGTACATCTGCGTGACGAGCAACGTGCCGACGAGCAGCGTGGAGCTGCAGCCGGCCATGGGGGCCATCTCCAAGGCGCTGGCCGAGGCGCTCGCCAAGCCGGAGCAGGTCGTCATGGTGCAGCTGGTGCTCGACACGCCCATGCTCTTCCAAGCCTCGGCCGACGTAAGTGCTCACCGCTGATCTCCCCATCCACTACTGTAGTGGACACGGGCGCGCACTAACCTGGCTGTTCTGCTCCTCTTGTCTGCCTAGCCGTGCGCCATGATCCAGCTGCGCAGCATCGGCAAGATCGACCCCGAGACGAACGCCAAGGTGCGGGACGGCGAGCTTTCCCCTGCCTCTATGTCGCTGGCGGGTGAAACTAACGCACTGGCGCGCTCTTCTGCTGTGTGTCTCGTAGACGGCAGCCGCGCTAACGGCGACCGTGAGCGCGGCGATCGGCGTGCCGGCCGACCGCATCTTCATGAACTTCGACGACGTGCTGCGCACCAACTTTGCGCGTGACGGCGCCCTCATTCCCGAGCGCAAGTAGAGCCACTGCGCTTCTAC
This sequence comes from Phytopythium boreale, assembly GCA_023338115.1. Taxonomy (NCBI): domain Eukaryota; phylum Oomycota; class Peronosporomycetes; order Pythiales; family Pythiaceae; genus Phytopythium; species Phytopythium boreale. The sequence continues at coordinate 5,088 of JAADYG010000206.1, forward strand.
AGCAGCGCTAGCACCAGCGCTCCGCCTTGCTGTGCGTTTTCCAGCGTCATGCGCCAACTCTGGAGTCGGGCGGCGATCGCGTCGCTTTGCTGGGTAGTGCAGGATACATCGCGGTCGCGCGCCGCGCCTTGCGCCAATATACAACAGTGGGGTGTGCCGACCTTTGGTGTGCTCTTGCAGTGTTCAGCGGTCGGTGTGCTTTGCGGGTGCTTGGCGCCGCAATGGGCGGCGGGCATCTTCGTGGAAGTTAACGGTGTTTTGCGCTCTATACTGGCGCGCTTGCCCCTGCACGGGCATCGACGCGTTCATGAGCTACGAGCTGGTTGTGGGTGTCGGACCGCGATCGAATTGTTTGGTGGGTAAAGCTGGATACACTTCACCCGTGTGGCGCTCATTGCTCGTGTCAATGCACCACTACTATCTTCGTCAGCCGATCGCACGAGCCATCAGTTGCGCTCGCGATGGTGACCGCATTGACGCCACCACCCCACGCAGCACGGAAACGCAGTGCCTCCTTCCTCCGCCCTCGTCTCAACTGTACACAACGCATTGGGGTCTTGCCGCTTGGGGTTGACGAACCAGTTGATACAGTAGACATGAGCGTGGTGGTCATCACTGCGCATCCTTCGTGCGACCGGCGCGTAAACCAAACGCGTGACGTAAACGCCCCGCTGGTATACGATAGCGCGTTCCGCTAACGTCGCCAGCGGGAAACCCAGACGCCCGCGCTCCTGTTCCGTTCCGGTCTGCCACGACGGACTCGCCCATTCCACAAATCTCCTCGGAGCTTCACCTGATCCGAGCGCAACACCTCCTCTTCCCAACAGCCTTCTACCAAGTTCAAGATGCCGTTCGTCCGCGTGTCCAGCAACGTGCCCAAGGCGAGCGTGAACGCGGACGCGGCCGTGCGCGCGCTGTCCAAGAGCCTGTCGGTCATCCTGGACCGCCCGGAGCAGTACGTGATGGCGCAGCTCGACCTGGAGGTGCCCATGCTCTTCCAGGGCACCAACGAGGTGAGTTACAGTCCGACACGCTTCATTTTGTAGTTCTCCTTCTGGACGATCCGGTCGCTGACGCGTCATGTGTCGCTGCCTGTTTGTGGCTATGAAGCCGTGCGCGTTCGTGCACATCCGCAGCATCGGCAAGATCAGCCCCGAGAAGAACCCGGCGACCGTCAAGGCGCTGACCGACACGGTCGCGAGCGAGCTGCACGTGCCCGCGGCCCGCGTGTTCGTCAACCTGGACGACATTGCGCCGTCCAACTGGGGCATGGGCGGCCAGGTGTTCTAAGCGTGCTAGAGCGCAGGCGCTTCAGCGTCCTCGTACACTTCAGGGACGCGGTAACGAGCCAATACACTCTCCTACACACACGGAGGGCGCGCGTGCTCTTCGTGCATTTTTCCTCAAGCGCATTCATGAAAACAAGGTGCGCTCAGACTGAACGGAGAGCGTATTAACAAATAAACTTCAAGTATTCGTTAGAAGAGTGCAATTTACGGTCTTGCAAGTTTGTTATACGAAACTCAAAAAAGTATTTTATAGGTTTAGAAGGTCCGTAAGTTGACCTTTGACGGTGAAGACGACACGTGCCGGACCATTCGAGAAAACGCCACGAGAGGTGTAAATCGTTCCCAATCCCATCAAGCCCCGAGTTTCTGTCCACCGTACTGAGCGCCATGCCGTACGTGCACGTGTCGAGCAACGTCCCGAAGGCGAGCGTGGACGCAAACGCAGCGGTGCGCGCGCTGTCCAAGAAGGTGTCGGAGGTGCTGGGCAAGCCCGAGCAGTACGTGATGGCGCAGCTGGACTTGGAGGTGCCCATGCTCTTCCAGGGCACCGACGCGGTACGTGCTACCTCTATCAGCGCCTGCTTTGTCTATATTGGTCGTATGGTGATCGATACGCGCTGCCGACGGTGTTCAACGACGGCAGCCGTGCGCGTTCATCCACTTGCGGAGCATCGGCAAGATCAGCGCCGACCAGAACCCGACGACAGCCAAGGCGCTGACGGATACGGTGGCCAGCGTGCTGCACGTGCCCGCCGACCGCGTGTTTATGAACCTGGACGACATCGCGCACTTCAACTGGGGCATGGGCGGCGACGTCTTTTGAGCGCGGAGGGTCCCTGTTCACTACGGCGTAGCGCAGCCCGTACGACCACTTAGGATGCGGGAGACCCGCCGATCGAACGTTCACGTGGAATTCTAAATGAAATCCAGGATCGTATTGCAAGAGATGCGTGCAATCGCGTGTTAGTGGCGTCATAAACACCCATTCAACCTCCCATTTATCGGCGGCGATCTTTTCCTCTTGACGATTTTGACACACTTCCATGAGGAAAACCTCTTTATATTGATATTAACTATTGTTTTCCGCGAGATATGTTGTATCAGAGTATACGGGTGTAAAGGACCGGGTCGGGTCGGTATTGTGCCAGACCGACCCGGGTGGGTTTCGGCCCGGGACTTCTCCGCCAACAGATACGCGAGTCGGCCCACGCGCCGGCCGCCGCTTTCGCCTCGGCCGCCACACAGAAGAACTCACTCTCTTGCTGAATCCGACCACCATGCCGGTACGCTTCCTCGCTCTGTTTCTCCACGTGCATGGGCTCCCTCTGCCCGGCTACCGGTCTGTGCGGAGGGCGTCACCTTGGTGTATCCGGTGTCGAAACCGCGGTCTCTAACGCATTCTTGGTGGTGTTATAATGGACGGCAAACAGATTCGTCAGTTCCAGATCGTTGGCCGCAAGGCGCCCACGGACAAGGAGCCGAACCCGCCGGCGTACCGCATGAAGCTGTTCGCGCCCAACGAGGTGCTCGCCAAGTCGCGCTTCTGGTACTTCCTGCACCAGATGAAGAAGATGAAGAAGACCACGGGCGAGATCCTCGACGTGAACGAGGTCAGTCGCCGCCTTTGGGCTCTGCTGCTCCTGCCGGCAGCCGCGCGCCCCGCGCCCGCTTGTCCGTGAAGAGATAGAGAGACGCACATGTACATGTGCTCGAACTCTTGGACTCGCGGGTAGAGCAAGAGTCTTGCCTCTCTGCTCGCGCGGGGGAACCACGCGTTCCCCCTTCCTCCTAGCGACGCTAGAAGCGCCTTGCTTGCCACGAGAGCAGAGGGCCGCCGCGCCGCTCTGCTCCAGCTTGCTTGCCGCTTGTCGCTAGTCGAGATCGCGGTGAGATCCGTTGTTTAGCCACCACACTGAGGACCAAGAAGCGCTCCACCTTCCGTGTAAGCACTGGCACAGTGTCTGAGAGCTAAAGGGCGGGTGGTGAGGTTGTCAGTGCGTGGGTGGGACGTTCCCACTTCTGTGGGAAGTTCTCTACGTGGACAAGCTCTTATCCGTCCTCGCCTCTCAGTCCTGGAACTAAACAACGGCTCTCCCGATCACTGGAGCGGGGCTGGCTGCCACTAGTGGTGATGTAGTCGTGCTACTGGAGCCGTCAACTAACGTTCATGACTGCTTGGTGTGCCCGCTACAGCTCACGGAGAAGAACAAGCGCATCGTCAAGAACTACGGCATCTGGATCCGCTACAACTCGCGCAGCGGCACGCACAACATGTACAAGGAGTACCGTGACGTGACGCTCTGCGGCGCCGTCGAGCAGCTCTACGCCGAGCTCGCGGGTCGCCACCGCGCCCGCCCGCGCTCGATCCAGATCATGCGCACGGCCATCCTGGCGGCCAAGGACACCAAGAAGCCGTCCACGCACCAGTTCCACAACTCGCAGATCAAGTTCCCGCTCACGCACCGTCTGCCGCGCCCGGCCAACAAGGCCCAGCACTCGACCTTCAAGGCCTCGCGTCCCAGCACCTTCCGCGGTTAAGCGTCGCGCGTTGGACTTGTGGGGCTGGCTCGCTCGTCGCACGCGCGCTCTGTGTCGTGGCTTCTTTGGTGACGACCCGGGGCGTCTAGCGGCGGCGGCCTGCTCGTAAGCAGCATTTGTTGGCTCGTATCCCGGTCAATGAAACGATAAGAGAGAGTTTTTCGACCAAAACCACCGCGTACTTGACGTTCAGTGTGTGCATATCGAGCATGAGAATCACCTTCCTACGACGACCTGATGGCGTCGAACTTGTCGCGGAGCTGCTGGAGGTGTCGACGCTGCTGGTTCACGTACGTGTTGACTACGTTGCAGTGCAAGCAGGCTCCGCCCTGGTCGTCTTCCAAGCCCCCTTCATGCCCACCAGTCGACTGTTCGAGCTTGTCAATGCGCGTCTGCACGAGTTGCAACGCCGCCGCCGCTTGCTCCTGGGCAGTAGAAGGCTTGCCGGTAGCGTTCCGTGGCTCGTCACTGCTTAACGCTCGCTCGGGGTCAACGGCGTACAGCGCCATGCGGGCGAAGCGATCGACGTCGGCGGCGTCGTCGACCGCGATGCACACGTCCCATTGCCACGCGGACACGCCCATCGGCTCGAGCTGCGCGGCCACTCGGCGTCTCAGCGCCGCGTCGTTCGCCTTTTCACCTCGGAACGAGGCGGCAAAGTCGATGCGCAGGTGGGCGCAGTCGTGGCTGTTGTGCTCGAGCACGAAGCCGTGGTAGAGCAGGTAGATGTAGTTGGGCTGGCCGTAGTTCTCGACCACTTCGTCGCCGGCCGCGAACGCCCAGGACGCGCGCGTGTCGGCGAACCGGCCGCCATCGCCCGCCACTTGTGTCTGGTGGGCCGTGTGGGTCTTGTTCGGGGCGAGTTCCCGGTAGTTGATCACGTCGAGCAACGGCACGAGGTGGCGCTGGCCGCCCCACCAGATACTGCGCGAGTCCATCACGGCGTTCGCCCACAGGAACCGGTCGAGCGTCAGCCACTCGCCCAGTTGGTCGCTATCCGCGCTGTCAAACGTCTGGATGACATCCGTCAGCGCCGAGTACATGTCGAAGACTCGTCGGCGGTAGCGCTCGACCAGCGGGAACAGGTCCGTGCGCGCCAAAAGCTGCATCTCCGCTCCTTTCTCAGGGTAAAACAGCGGCGAGCCCATTCTCCCGGCCTCAACGGAAGGGAGCATGTCGAGGTACGGCTTCCAGCGCGACTGCTGACTCCGTGGGCCGAACTTCTCGTCCAGCAGGTGGAGCGTTAGCCAAACCTCGGCGCTCTGGTCGCCACCCAGCGCGCGGGAGACTCGCGATAGCCAATGCGAGGGCGACTGCAGCGCTGACCGCACGTTCATGACCACGTTGACGGGTACGCGGAGGTAGACTTCTCCTTCACGGAGCTGTTTGGTCGCAAACGTGCCGTAGCCGACGGCATCGTCGACGTAACGCAGCTCTAGATGGTTGATCGGGAACGCCAGGGTCCGAATCCACTGCTGAAAGCGCTCAAATCGGTCGTCATGATGCCTAGGAGATGCTGTTGACTCCTTCACAGTCGACTCTTCCGTGTCCGTCGCGTGGTCTGTCGTCACGGTCGATGCTTCTTCACTGTCGGGCGTCTCTGCTGCAGCCTTCGTAGCTGGCTGCTCCGATTCACCCTCGTTCGACGCCATGCGATCGATATCACCACCTTTGCCGGCCGCCTCGCCAATCTGTCGAGACAGGTACGCCATCGCCGCCTTTAGAATCCGCTTGCGGCTCGCGCGGAAGCGAACAGCGTGCACGTTTGGGGCCCTTTCGGTCCGAGAAGAGTCCACTGACGGCTGCTGGAGTTCGTGCTCTTGCATCAGGCGCTCGTCTTGGGTCAGCGTCGTCGGGTATGTAGCGAGCTGATCGCATATTGCATCGCTGACGAAGTGAGCCACCTCCAACACCGAGGCGTCCTCCGCCGAGCTTCGTGTACTCCCCGACGCGCCTTGGTTGAGGAAACACTGAGCATACTGCTCCACTCGATCGCACTCGGCCCCCATTCGCTCGGCGCTCATGCGGTGCAGCGCCGAGTAAAACCGCGCCAGCGGTGCCTCGCGTACGCTTTGAGAGCAATAACAGCAAACAAGCCAAGCAGTTAATGTCACGAACATGCCGCCATCACCACAAAGTCCCCAGCGCTTACCTTCCATCAGCCGAAACGCACACCGTGGGTCCGTTCGCGACACCAAAGTGACGCAGTACGCGCGTCTTCATCTCCAGCACTGCTTTATCAGCTTCTTTGCTGTCCGTCGCAGTCAAAAGCACGGGCGGAAGCCGCACCATGGCGCAGTCAAACGCATTGTCCGGCATAAGGAACCCGTGGTACAAGAAGTAGATGTAGTTGTCGTTGTCGCCGTAGTCCTCAAACACCTGGTGCGTCTGCGGCGTGTCGCGATCGGCCTTTATGACCATCCCGACGTCTTGAAGCTCGTGGAACTTGAGAAAGTGCCGGCCGTTGTCGTGTGTGCGCGCTTGCTGCTGCGATTGGCCGTTGAAGAAGTCGCCGAACGGCACGAGGAAGCGGCGCCCGTGGATGGAGAACGCGCGCGAGTTGACCAGGAACCGCATCCACACGTAGCGCTTGTACGACAGTGGCCGACCGTTGTTCTGCGAGGCCACGAGCTTGCCAAACAGGCGCTTGAAGCGGCGAAACGCGCGCTGCACGTGAGAATGTTCCTCGCGGGTGGTCTTGACTATGTGTGCGTCCTGCAGTTGCTCGACTTGGTCGTCATTCGCAAAGAAAAGCGGCGAGGCGAGGCTCTCTGCGTCAGCAAGATCCTTGTCGATGGGGAGGGCATCTGTGGAAGGAGCTGCAGGTACGGGGACCAGCGTGACGCTGCTCCCTGGAGCTACTCCAACAGCAGGAAGGCCGTCAGCAGCTCGTCTTCCTGGTCGCGAAGCGCCTCAAGCTTGCCCAGCATTTCGCGCGGGGTCGACGACTTGAAAATGGTGTCAGCACACCTGTGCAGGACGTAAAGAGAAGCGTACGAGTGCTGTCAGTCACTCGTCGGTTGGTTCCCTCACCAGCGATGCAGCACGTACATGATGATGTCCTTGGGCACGAACAGCATCGCGTCGTCTTCGCGGATGTCGCTCCGCGCTACCACGCCCTTGCCCATTCCAGGAAACTCCGCAACGCCTACGCTGTCTGCGCGCCCGCCCGCCGCGCGGAACCAGTCCAGGAAGCGGTCGACCGCCTCCACTTCGCCGGAAGCCACTGCATCGCTCGCTGACGACGCAGAATCCCGCCAGAGCGAGGACGGGAACGTCACAAACAGCGACAGAACCAGCACCAGCGCGCTGGCGCCCACCGCGACCCCGATTGCTGCAAGCTGCTGTTTCTTTTTGGGCTTCTTGCCGCGCCGCTTGGTCTTCTTGTCGGCCGATCCGGCTGGATGCGTGCTGTCAATCCTCGTTGCCTTGCTCTTCGGTCCCTTTACCGCCGAGGACCGCGCAGTCGCGGCCGCTCCGCCACTGGCACGTCGTCCGCCGGACGCGCTTGTCGCTGTCGATACCGTAGCATCGACGCCGCCTTTAGCGCCGCCGTCGAGCGGCAACACGCGTCGTCGCATGGCCCCGCGTCGCTTTAAGATCCTAAAGTGTGAGTCGCCATTGACACGAAAAAGGTATCTTTCCATTTTTGACGTTTCCATATTTTAACGTTTTTATATAAACTTGACATTTGTAGCACGTCAAAGTAAATTTACAGCATTGTGGCATGTTTTTCTAATGCGGCTCTGTATAAATCGTTTGCAGAAGTGATGTATAATCTGATAATTTACTGAGTCTGAGGCGGACTCAGACTGACGTCAACAGGATCTTCTTGGATGGCTACACTTTCTTTCCTGGTTATGAGACGGCGCAACGCACACGATCCCCAAGGCTGCGCTCACTCCTCGGCAATGACGTCGGGCTTGTCGGTCACCTGCGAAGCTGCTGGGATGGCGGACAGCTTGTGGCCGGTCATGGCAGTGCGCCGCGGCGTGGGCTCTGCCTGGGAGAGGCTCCTGCGCAGCCACGGGGTCTTGAGCGCGTCGTGGACGGTCATTCGTTCGGCCGGGTCAATGCGTAGCAAGCCGTCGGCCAGCGTGAGGAGATCGTCTGAGAGCGGACAGATTGCGGACTGCTCGAGGTACATGGCCTTGAGGTACGAGCGCAGTCCGATGCGCCGGAAGAGCTGGAAGCCGTTGTCGTCGGGCGACGCGGCGTCGAACAGCGGCTTCTTGGTCAGCAGCAGCACGAAGACGACGCCGACGGACCAGACATCGGCCTTCTGCATGTCCAGCCGCATCTTGCTGTTCTCGCTCGGCCCGTCCTTGTACGCGAACAGCTCGGGCGCCGCGTACGCGCGTCGGGCGATGGAGATGGCGCTGAGCGGTTGCGGCGCGTTCTCGACGCCCACGAACATGGCGCGGTCGAAGTCTCCGAGCTTGAACACGTTCTCGCTCGTGACGAACACGTTCTCGAGCGCCAAGTCACCGTGAACGATGCCGTTGGAATGCAGGAACGCGAGCCCGGAGCAGATCTGGAACATGGAGTCGCACACTTCCGACTCTGTTGGCAGTACGCGCAGCCTCAGACCCTGGATCGGGTCGGCAATGTACGCGTTCATGAGGTTGCCGAGCTCGCAGAACTCGACGACCACGTGCAGCTTGTCGTGGAACGAGTAGTAGCCGGCCAAGTGCACGAGGTTCGGGTGCACGCGGCCCACCAGCGCCTCGCAAAAGGTGGCGATAAACACGAGGACCTCGAGCTCCGTGCGGGCGCACGACAGCGTCTCGGTGGTCACGCGCAGCTTGGTACACTTGTCAACGAACAGATACTTGAGCTTCTTGCGCTGCAGCTTGACGTCAGCGACGACGTCGACGCGGCGCGCCGGGTCGATGCCCTGGCACAGGTTCCACTCGACCGAGAGGCTGCGGAACGTCGTGAAAATGGGCGACACGGGCTGCGGGACCACGATGCTGTCGCGGACGACCGACCGCCGACGCACCGTCGCGTCCACTTTGGCCTGCAGGTCTTGCAGGAACAGCGCGCGCTTGGTGCTCTGCCGCTCTCCAGCGCTCTGGCAGTTCCCCATCTTGCAGACGTTCCGAGCGGTCAAATTCGGCGCAACCTCAGCCTTTCAGCACTTGCCGGTTGTTTCACGTGCGCGCCAGGCACAAGCGGCCGGAAGTCACGGCCTATTGATAGATGCGGGTTTCCAGTGCATACCAGTGCTGATCCAACCCGTCAACTTCTTCTTTTACACGCCCACTGCAGCTCACCCAGCGTGATCGAGCGCGCTGTTCAGGTCTTCGACTGCTAGTGGATAGAGACCTTCACGAACGGGTGCACACGCAACCCGACGTTGGATGAGCTCCAGCTGAGTAGGGTCCATCAGCACCGAGTAGTCTGGACTGACCGCGAGCTCGACTGGAGACGGGAAGCCGCTGCGGTCGCCCGTCGCTGTGTATCGATCGAGCGCGTTGCAGTAGGGCGTTCCACCGGCTCTGAAGCTCAGCGCGCGCTCGTCGACCTTCGAGTCGGCCCACGACCAAAACGATGGCACGTTGGTGTCGGTCAGATAGACGATCGAAAGCGTCGACGACAGTGCGGTCACGTTGCGCGGCAGCTCGGAAATGAGTGTGCTTCCTAGGTGGACCATAAAGAGGTTGTCCACCTCAAACAGCTCTGCCGGCACGTGCGTGATCGGGATCCCATACACGGACAAGTAGGGTGGCTGCAAGCGTAAGAGGGGGGCTGGCAGCGCCGTCAAGTTGCTGAACTCGGCGTAAACCATCGATCCGATGGGCCAGATCTCGTCCAGATCTTCGGGGAAGGCGCGGAGGTTCGTCACGACGAACTCAAAGTCTCGCAGCGACGGCGGGAAATCGTGCCACAGGAGCCCCGCAGGCACCTCGCCGTCCGTCAGGTTCACGCGCACCATGAAGACCGTGATGATGGACGGATGTCGCTCGCGCGTGATGGCCGCGTCTGCGCCCCACTCGACAAGCGTCGAGTTGTAGATCTTTAGTCCGTTCAGGTTCCTGAAATCCTGTAGCATGTCGGGGATCTCCAGCGCCGGACAGTGCTTGACGAGCATTTGGACGGCCGACGTGCGGTCGAAGGCGCTCCACTGCCGTGCAGCTTGTGCCTTGGAGCCCTCGATACCAAGGTAGTAGCAGTTCACCTCGACGAGGTAGCATGATGGCTGTGCGACCCCCCATGGACGCACTTGGAGCTTGCACTGAAGCAACGCCGGCATTGTCTCCGCGTGGATATGGAGTCCCAGTACGACGAAACCCCACGCCATCAGCAAGTAGTACGCCGCCTTGAGCTGCACGCGCCGTTGTAGCACGGCACTTGCCTCGGCTGCTTTCAGGGATGCAAATGTGGTGACTCGAGACGTCGCGCTAGCGAAAGACGACGTCGTACGCGTTGTGTACGCGGTGAACGGGTCGGTAGCTGTGGCTTTCCTCGACTCCATCAGTGTCATGGAGAGCAACATGGTGGACGTTGACTTCAGTAGCAGGGGTGGCTGGAGAGGACCAGCGTCGATAACCCGGTTTGTTGCGGCGACGCTCTGGCTGAGCATCACCTTCATGCTCGTACTGGTGGACACGAGGCCCATTGAAAACCAGACGCGGCTGAAGAGATCCCCTCCGGACATCACGAGCACGAGCTGGAACTCGTTGATCGCTCGGGCGGTCCAGCAGTCGTTGTACCACAACGCCGGCGGGAAGCCTTTCAGCTTGCGGTCGTATTCGCCAACGTAGTTGACCAGGATCGTGACCGGGATGCCCACGCTGGACACGAGGTCCAACAAGAGGTCGAGCGCCAGGCTTAAGAAGCGCTTGCGTTGCTCGTTTCGCCTTAAGGCGTAGTGCAAGAACAGCGGCGCCCAGCAGTTGATCACCAACAGCGTGACAAAGAAGTGATTGACGGTAGCTCTGGGCAGCACCGCGCTCATTCGGTAGGCTTGGATGGACCGGAGCGTGGTCTCGACGGCCCCGCGGACGATCTGGAGGCGGTGGAAGTGCTTGCCGTTGACGCCGAAGAAGCCGTCGCGATGCAGCAGTTTGTAATAGAGAACTCGCACGAGCGACACGACGAACTGAACCGGGTTGCGCTCCGCATGCCATTGAGTTTGTCTTGGGCGGGATGCGGTGGCGGGGACACGAATAGCGAGCGGCGTGAAGCGGAGAGCTCGCCATCACAAGGAGCCGACCACCATCAGCAGCAAGCACACCGCGTGGATCCCTCCCATGACGCCGTGTACCATCGCGATCGAGTGGTGGAACGGCGCGGGCATCCCGAGTGGAAGGAACTCCAGGACCGCGTTGAGATATGTCCCGTTCAGCTGCCAGTAGAAGAGCGCGTACGCGAGGTTGTAGGTCGCGGCGACGCCGTGCACGACCAGCAGCGTGAACCACCAGAGCGCGTACCACCACCGAGGAAGCGTCAAGACCTCGGCCCTCATGTCGCTGGCAGTGCGGGGTATGGTCGAAGCGACCTGCGGGTTGGCGTGACCTAGAACTACCCCCGAAGCACTTGATTCCCTTGTAAGTTTGCTGCATTGCATGAGTCCGCAGCGGCAACTATCAATAGGCGTGCACACAAGACTTGCACTTAGTGCTGAGGCGGCCGCGTCTGCTATTAATATCAATAGATGATGATCATGGCGTTCGTATCCATTGCCATAGCGTCGTTTCGCGTTTCGCGTTTCGCGTTTCGCGCTTCAACTTGTCAGGCTCGGTAAATACCGGTATTATCGATATTGATATTGGTAATACTGGTAAATACCGGTATTTCTTCTCCGCCGTCACTTTCTCCGTGTTGGCTTCAAATTGAGAAAGCCCCCGCTTCCGATACCAAGAAAGTGCACGGGAAGATGGAGGTGGAGGAGGATCCGAGCAGCCAGTTCGTGGACTTCACGAACGCCACGGCGCTCGAGCAGTTCGCGTCCGACCTGGAGCAGGCGCTGATCGCGTGGCAGCTCGCGAACAAGGGCCACGCGTCGATGGAGGCGCTGGCGGCGGCCTTTCCGCTCGAGAACGACGCCGGTCCGCCGCCGGTTCCAGCTGATGGAGACGATGCTGGCGGCTCCAGCGTTACCAGCCCGGTGGTGTGGACGCGCGTGGTCGAGTTTGCGCAGACGCCCTCGGTGTTCTACACGCTCTCGCTGTTTGTTGGGTCGTCGCATGCCGCGCAAGAACTGACGGGCGGAAAGGACGACGGCAACATGCGCGGCGGCAAGAAGTGGCAGGAGGGCATCGAGCACTTTACGCCCACGATGCTCTCGCTTTCGGACACTGCGCGCGACTTTCGGTGGACCGGCGCGAGTACCGAGCAAGGCGCTGGTGCTGGCGCGCGCAACGGAGACGACGCCATGGCCAGCAGCATGTTTGACGGCGCCGATGACGCGGTCTTGCAGCGGTCGGTGGTGTTTGAGAACGTGCAGAAGTGGCTGGGCATTGACGAGTTCCTGTTCCTGAGCCGGTCGACGCAGCACGACCAGAAGAAGACGCTGAACGACCGACAGAAGACGCGCGGAGTCAGCGTTGATTCGACGGACTCGGCGGACATGCTGAGCGCAGCGATCCAGTCCGCTAGACTTGACGAAAGTGATGGTCCCGCCACTTCCGCTGCAGATTCGACAGGTTTCTTGGGCGCCGACGGGATCGCTGACGTCGCGATCGACCAGAACGAGTCGGGTTTGCTGCTCTCCGCGCTCATGATCGCCTTGAACAATTGCAACTGCACCATCCCGGCGTTTGTGCCAGTGTTTGAGCCATCGAGAGGCACGTGGATCGGATCGGCCGTCCCTGGAGAGACCGGTAACGTGTCGATTGCGTTCGAGACGGACTCGGTGCCGGAGTTGAACCCGAACCAGAGCTGTATCAGCGGACTCCTCGATTTTTTCAAGCTCAAGCTGCAGTTGCCTCCGCAGGTTGAAGAAAAGTGTCGACTGGCGGCGGAAGACACGGGTGAGGTCGCCATGGGCATGGGCGTCTCAGCGTCGTTCGGATACGCTTGGGTGCGTTCGGATGACCCTCGTGAGGACGCCGCAGTCGACAAGACCAAGAACCCGGTGGACTGGAGCGAGTTCATGACCCACCTGGCACATTCGCGTCCCACGCATGTCCAGCAAGTTTCCAGCAACGTGTTTGGGGCTCGAATGAGTCCATGCCTTGGTCCAACGTCGTCGCCGCTGACAGGTTTGGACTTAAAGGTCGGCTGGCCAAACCTGCGCGAAGGGACGTACGTCGACAATGTGGTGCACTCCACCTTGGACCCGCAGACAGCCCCAGACTGGACGCTGAAGGTGCACTTCCGCAATCTTGTGACCGAAAACGCGCGAAAGCCCAACCTGCCGTTGAGCAAGATGGTCGCCAACCTGGTTCAGGCTTATTCCAACTCAAAGGAGCTGAGCAAGGACATTCTGGTGTCGGAGTTGGCACCAAACATCAACGATTACCCACCACAATCGACGGTGACGAGCTCGCCAACCCCAACTCCAACGCCTCCGCCGTCAGTCGGAAAGGAAAGCTCGCTCGAGGGTCATTCATTTGCCTCCAACTCGCGTCTTCAGGATTCTATCCCAGCATCACGAGCTGCTGCAGTCATTGGGAGCGCTATCGGGTCGATTATTTCTGCGGCGACATGGAAGGCGGCGGATGTGGAGGAGATTCGACGCATTGTTGCTGAGCTGTTCGACCAGGATGATTCGGCACGACCCGCGAACGAGTACGTCCCATCGGCAAGCGCAGTGCAGCACGGCGCGCCTATCGGCCAGCTCGTATCCATCTTGGCGTGCCGAATGGGTCAACTCCGTGAGTGTCCATTTGCTGCGTCTGACTGATGGGAGGGGTTACCTTGGTGCTAACTTTGACGATGTCGCTTCTCGAATGCAGACGGCATCAACTCGATGGCCCTGTTGTGGGTGGAATTTGTTAAAGGACTTCGGGAGCGATGGTTCCAGCAGAAGTTGCTCCCGTTCATGGTGAGTTATTTCCATGATATCACTGCCGTGAGTTGGTCCTCACCTATGTGACGCCTTCTATGCAACATGTATAGAGCACTGCGGTCGACAGCGGATTGAGTAGCCACAACGGGAGCTCAACGTCGCTGAGTGCGCTCTTCCTGCTCGACTCGGATGCGTTTCGACTGCCGCAGCCTGATTTCCACCAGTGTCTACTCCATCAGAAGCTTCAGCTGCTGAACTGCTGTATTCTCAGGGAAGCCGAGGTCGCGCGCTCCCAACGACAGTCACACGCGTCTCCTCCGTCGCACTCGACGATGTCCGAGCTGACTGCGTTCACGCTTGACGACGGGGATGGGGAGGAGACGATAAACGAAGTCGAAGTGGAAGATGTGGAAGAAGGAAGCCCCAGCGATGATGAGTTCTTTGACAGCGTCGAGCAGCACGAGTCGCCGCGACTGACCAGCCAACCAGCGACGTCCACGACGTCTCAAGGTGGTCTCCGCACGATCCCTGACGTGGTATGCTTGCGTACGAACGCCCCAATGATCGAGCCAGCGACGCAGATAGCCGTCCCGATGACGGAAGACGTCGCGAAGCAGCAGCAGGATTTGCTGACCCGGCTTGGAGTGAGCTTGGAGTCCGCGATGCTGCGCCAACAGATCCAGAGCACGGTGCTCATCTCGGACATGCAGGCGTTCAAAGCAGCCAATCCTGGCAGTTGTCTGGTCGATTTCATCCGGTGGTACTCTCCGAAGGACTGGATCGCGTTTGACTCGCTTCAAGGCGACCAAGTCGAGGCGAGTCTTCCTGAAGAGGGGAAAGGAGTATGGTGGTTTGAAAAGCAAGGCATGCTCTCGGATCGCATGCGGTTCGGTCCGTCGAACGAGCATATTTGGCAGCACATGTGGGAGACGAGTCCTCCTGTTCCCGCTAGCCGACAGAAGCGCTTGTTCGACCCTGTGCAGGAGTCGGAAAAGCTGTTTCACTACCTGGAGACCATGTCGCCGCACGAGATGCTTCACCAGGCGCTGTCGGGCGCGATTTCGGGCGCATTTTTCGCGTTGGAGACGGCGCTTTTGCCGATTCCGATCGAGAAGCTGCCAGTCGTGCAAAGCGCAGTCGAGGAGCTCCGTGTCTGCGGCAATCGCGCCATTGCGATGCTGGACGAGGCGCTTGCCGAGTCGGAGATGGCGTTCCCGGCGGGCCAGAAGGACGAGCAAGAGCGCGCGAGGAGTCAGATGCAGGTCGCGTTCGAGATGGCACTTGACGCGTGCTGGAAGCTCGTGCATGGCGTCGAGTGCGTGGAAGCGCTGGTCTCCAACGCGCTGGCCGTGATCCAGTACTTCCCACGCGAAGACGAGTCGAGCGAAGCGCAGCGGCTCGAGTTGATCAATTTGCTACTGGTGCAGTCGCTCCCTGCCGGCCTTCGCAAGGAGGACAACGCGTCAACGTCCCCGAGGGAGATTGGTCGGCGCGTCTCGTTGCTGCTGCAGACGGAGTCGATTCGGAGGCGAGTCGCGTCGATTGTGCTCGAGAACCCGGCGCTCAGTGGCCCAGTCGAGCGTGAGTATGTGCTCCGATGCGTGTGCCCGCGGCCGTTCCTGCGCGACTACTACGAGGACTTGGAGGCGCTCGAGACGGACGAGAGCGACAGCGACGCCGCGAGCGCGTTCGACGCGGTCTCCGTCATTTCGGGCAGCGCGGGAGATGGACGCTTCTCTTCGTCTGCGGCAACGGGGATGGGACTTGAAGAGAGCCCGCTCGTGGTCAATCGCATGTACGCCGCGTTCCGGAAAAACACGGTCCGGTTCGCGCTTGCGCTGGCTGAGGCCGAGTTTTAGCGCAGGATTTTTCTGCGTCCTCTGCGGAGCTGCAACATGCACCTTGGTGGCCGGAGCAGCCACGAGAATTCGTCGACAAGGTGCCAGTGTGTGTGCGTCTGCGTCTGGTCGTTTTCGTATACAGGGGGGGATGCGCGGCGGCTGCCTTGTGGTCGCTTGCTTCGCCCATCACGTCAGCCGCGCACACACAACAGAAGTCGACGCGCGGCGCTTGCACCACCCGCAGCGTGACAGCCTCTCCGTGGACGAATCACGGCGCGCGGAAGCCCCGGCGTCGTCGACAGGGTTGACGCGTTCCCGCCGTTGGATGGATGCGCTCTTGCAGTTGGCCAATCGCCGGCGCTGATCCGAGTGCGTTGGGGTTTTCTGCACGTTTCTCGTCGCCGCCGTCCACGCGGAGAGTGGCATCGCGCCGCCGTGTGTGTTTTCTCGTCGCAAGAGGCGGGCCATCGTCGAGTGAACGCGAAGTTGGGTTGGGTGCTCGCGCCGGTCGGAAAATTGACTGTCGGAAGCGAAATGGAGCCGGCGTGCGATCAGGTTGTCTTGTTCCCACAACAGGAAATGAAGGAAGGAACGGCCTGTAGACGTGCAGAGTGCGCATCCGCGTGTCAGGCGTGGCGAGCTGGTGATCGGATGGCTTCTAACCCCTCGTGTACTGTAGAGTTAGCGCCAAGGCGCCGCGCGGACCAACCGTATCGTTTTTCGAAAGCTACACCGCGTTTCTCCGCTTGAGTTCCATTTTCCGGGCCGACCGAGTGTGAAGGCTGCAACTCCGGAACGCTGCGCCCTGGTGGGTGCTCGAGTGCTCATCGGAGGCGCAGAGCAAAGCGGCGGCCCCCCGTGCGTGTCTATCGCTTCGCGAGGGTGGGTCGGTGCATTTTGCTCGTGGAGGAGCTCGCACCGCGTTTGACATTTTGAGAAAAAGGTGAAGTGTAAAATGGGGAAGAAGTGGCTTGTTGTCAAAAGAGACTTTCGAACTTTGACTTGGAGTGAGTATGATCAAACGAGTGTACGGTACTGTTCTGATCATGCAAGTCACCAGCGCTTTCTGACTGGGCTTCCATCCACATCCTTTCCAAATAATTCTATGAAATACCGAACGATGGTAATATTAGCATCACATTTAAAGAGTAGGTTAGATTAACCTATGTAGATTAGCTTAAAGTGTCACTTTCAACTTCAAAGAAGACACTAAATGGTCTTTTGGATAGAGTCTCCGCCCAACTGAAAGTCCGCCTACAGTATCACCCCTGTCTCTTGTCCTTTTTGATTCCGCTGGACAAGCGCCAGGCCACTTGCTCTTCTTTTTTTTGGTCTTCGTAACATGCAGCATACTAAACACAAGTGTAAACATCCCGAGCGATGGGCTCGCTCGCCAAAATGCAACAGCGCAGACATTCGGAGTGGGTGTGACGAGACCTCGATACCTTCGATAATACATAGATTATTTTTTCGTATGTTATTGAGATTTGAAAAGGAAATACGAATCATACATTTGAAAGTTTTGAAGATGGATATTCTATCAAACAGCATATTGATCCGCTCGCCGTGGACTTGGCGAATCAGAGCGCGTGAGCGACGCAAATTTGTGGAGACGAAAGCGATGGGAGGAAGCGCCAGAAACGAGCCGCTGTGTCGGCGTTGATGGGGCCCGTTGGAGGCCGCCGATTGGCTTTCGCGCTGGTGATGCCGCCCACTCTCGAGAGTGGCACGGGACGGGACCAGGGGGTTAAGGGGGCGGAGGGGATGCTGCCGCCGCCCCCGCATGTGCTTGGCCCCCGTCGCTCTCGCGCTCGTCGGCGGGCGCTCGTCGGCGGGCGCTCGTCGACAGGCTTCGCCCATTGAAGAACTCTCCGCCAGGACGTCAGGCCGTTCTCCTCGCCTCTCTCTCTTCCCTTTCAGGCGAGTCGGACAGTCCAACAAGACGAGAAGCATGACCGTGGCGAGCGTCGAGACGGTCGAGGACCGCAGCTCGCTGGGTTTCAGCATCCCGCTCGCGGCCGTCCGCGCCGAGGGCGATAGTCTGGCGACGCGCCTGTCGGGCAGCAAGCGCCCGGCCCCGCGCGAGGACGAGGACGCCGACGACGACGTGTCGGCGCTGTCCGAGTTTTCGATGGACAACTCGGACGTGTTCGACCTGTCGCTCGTGTCGCCCCTGTGCCACCAGCTGCTCGAGACCAAGCGCCGCATGCTGGCGCAGCCGTCCGCGGACGACAAGGACGGCCAGTCGCCGCGCACGGATTCGAGCTCGCGCTCGGACGACGAGGCCAGCGAGCAGACGGCGTCGCCTTCCAAGCAGGCGACGGACAAGCCGCGCACCACGAGCTCGCGGCCGTCGCAGCGACACAACCCGGCGCTCGAGGGGCTCAGCCCGGAGGCCATCCTGCAGCGCAAGGCGCAGCGCCGCCGCGAGCAGGTGCGCGCGGCCTCGCGCCGCTGCCGCGACCGCCAGCGCAAGGAGACGGAGGACCTGCGCAAGAAGGTCTTCCAGCTCGAGGAGTTCATCGCGCACACCATCAAGTCATACGAGTGGGAGCTGCGCCAGCAGCGCGGCCGCGTCGACGCGCTCGAGCGCGAGAACGCGCTGCTCGCCCAGCGGCTCGGCGGCTCGTCGCCCGTCGCGTCCATGCCGGAGCAGCACGACGTGTTTGACCCGGAGCTCGAATTCGAGCCCGAGAGCCTGCACTCGCCGTCGTTCGAGCCCGTCAAGGTGGAGGACAACGACCCGAGCATGTCGCCCCTCGCCAAGTTCCCGGCCTCCGTCCACAGCCACCATCACCAGTTGGACAGCAGCACACCCAGCGACTCCTCCATGACGGACTTCTGGAACGAAGAAGGCTACCCGGAGATGTTGCTCGAGACGGTCGCGGACACGAAGCGCGTGCTCATCAGCATGCTCGGGTCCACGTGCCCGATCTACACGTCGACGCAGATCTTCGGCTGGGACTTTGACTTCTGGATCGACGGACCGCGGTACTTCGCCAAGGACCGCAAGTTCTTCCCGGGCTTCCGCGCGTACGAGCTGGCGCAGCGCCAGCACCACGTCGACGTGAACCGGTACTTGGAGACGTTCACGGAGATCAAGGAGAAGGAGACGCTCAAGGTGATCAACGAGCACGTCAAGATCATGCGCACGGTCAAGTCGCTGCCCGGCAAGCCCGTCAACCAGTCGCTGACGGTGCAGTTCGCGTCGCCCGTGGACGGTTGCAACGGCAGCCGCTGGGTCGTGGCCGAGCGCTCCATCGGCGAGCTCAAGAGCCTCAAGTACGGCGTCGAGAAGGAGTGCAACGGCTACGTGTTCGAGGACGTGATCAAGGTGCTGGAGGACGGCTCCAAGGTCGAGGGCTGCCTCGTGCAGGGCGTCGGCGGCTTTGAGTGCGACGGCAAGCAGCCCGAGGCGCTCATTGAGGAGCTCATGAAGGCCTTCTCGACCGTCGTGCTGCGCTGGGAGGGCCTGTTCGTGAACGACTACATCCAGGAGGACGCGGGCTTCGCCGACATTGAGCTCGACTTTGACCTGCGGCCAATGTGCTGAGTGAGCCAACCACGCGGTCGTGGTGGCGAACGTGTATGGGTATGAAGGAGTATGTATATTTGTGCGTGTGTGGAGGAGTGCCTGCCCCATCGCGGAGGGAGACCTCTGAAGGGCCAGGAAGCTGTAAATGGCGAATAACTTATGATGTTGATACCTGCCAACGAGTATTGTGTGACTATAGTATGTATGTATGAAGTCCACCAAGGCATCGTTAGGTGATGCATCCACCACCATACATATTAGCGTCAGGAGACATCCATTAGTCGAAGATGTCCATTTACACTGCTGAGGTGTTCGAGCAGCCAGTACTGGTTGAAGGTGGGCGTACGAGTCGTCGCCTACGGTACTGTACATACTGTCATTGGGTGGCGTTGATCGGGCGACCTTCGCGCAACATTCAAGTCAACGTGGCACACATCAGCAGCTGTTGCGTCCCATCCCATCCTCGGGCTCAGAAGCAAACCCATCTTCTAAAATTTCTCTGATTCCGTGGAAAGATAACCGAGGGAGAGAGAACGGAGGCAACGAGAAACGGGACGAAAACTACCCGAAGAATCGGTAACTTACGGGTAAATTACGTCCCGCGTAGTTTCCCGCCGTCCCCTTTGGTGGTCAAGTCAATCCACAAAACCAGAAAGCGCGCGCCCGGACCGACCGACCGACCGACCGCGATGGGGAGAAAGGCCAAGAGCAAGAACCGCAAGGCGCGCGCGGCGTCCACCGGGCCGTCCGCGGACGCGGATCCGCAGCGCCGCGAGTCCGAGAGCAGCGAGATCATGGACGCGGCCGGGGGTAGCAGCGGAGCCAGCTCGCTCGTTGAGGACGAGGACGAGCGCCCGTCCATTGTGGAGCCGCCGACTGCGAACGCGGACGTCCGCGCGGAGGGTGAGGTTGGGGCTGCGGGCGCGTCCGCAGCGGACGAGGTGACGTCCTCAACCGTGGACGAGCCCAATGCGGACGGCGTTGTGCCGGCTGAGGAGCCGCAGGGGGCGGTGGGGACGGAGGAAGCGGCGGCGGAGATCGCGGCCACGACGGACGCCCCCGCTGGCCATCCGGCGACTGTGGACGCTGTGGACACCACTGAAGACGTCCAGGCCGTGACGGAGGAAGCGACGGTCGAGGTGGAGGTGGCGACCGAGGCGGTGAGTGAAGCGTTCGCACCATTGACGGTCGAGCGCGAGGACGCCTCTGTAGAAATGGAGGCTCCGGTGGCCTCAGCAGTCGCTTCTGTCGTCCACGAGAGTGAGGCGGAGGCTGCGGCCGCTTCGACGGGGACGGAGACGCAGTCCGCGACCGTGGCCGAGGCGATCGACGCTGCGGACGCACTGGATGTCAATGATAGCATGCCAATCCCTAGCGACAACGCGGTGGTTGAGCAGTTGGACGGCGTCGACGCACCGCTGGACGCCGAGGCGGAAGTGGAGGTCGCTGCCCGCGAGGATGCGGTCGACGTCCAGCTGGTGGAGGAGGAGGACGACGCGGCCGACTTCAGTGCGGACGTGGACATCGAACGCGACGTCGAGGTGTCCGAGACGACGGTCGAGAGCGCGACTGTTGCCGCTGTCGATGAGGACACTGCGTCTGACGTTGTCGCCGTATCCGTCGAGGTCCCCGATTCGGTCGAGCCCGCGTCGGACGAGGTTGCTGAGCTGGGGGTCGCAGTGGAGCAGCACCTGACCGAGACGGCCGTGTCGGAGGAGGTCGCTATTGAAGAGCACGAGGAGACCATTGTATCGACGGAGGAGATCACTGCGGAGCAGCAGCCCACTGATATTGCTGTGGCGGACAACTTCACTGCGGAGAAGCATCACACGGAGACTGTCACGACGGAGGACGAGCACATGGAGCAGCACCAGACGGAGACTGCCAACGTCACTGTTGAGGAGCATCTTTCGGAAGCCGTCGAAGCGGAGGAGCACATTGTGGAGGAGCCCCAGGCGGAGACCGTCGCGACGGATGAGGTTGCTGCGGAGGAGCACCACGCGGACAGCATGAAGGCGGAGGACGCCGCTGTTGAGGAGCTCCGTACCGAGAACGTCGTGGCGGAGGATGTCGCTGTTGAGGAGATCCACATGGAGGCCGCCGTCGCGGAGGAGGAGCACATTGAGGAGGAAGACCACGCAGAGACTGTCGTGGTGGTTGAGGAGAAGCTCATGGTAGAGGAGAACCACACGGAGACGGTTGCTATTGACCGTTCCAGTGAACAGCAGAGCGCGGAGCCAGTCGATAGCCGTACCGAAGTCACGACGGCGATGGCCATGGAAGATCTGGACGTGGACGACAAGGCGGCAACTTCCCAGTCGAATGCGGTCATCGACTCTGCTTCCGTGGATCATCACCAGGTTGACGCCCAGCCTGAGAGCTCTGAACACGCCGCGGACGACTCGGCGGACCGCAAGACGCGGTCGCGGCCGATGCTGACGACGGAGCGCTCGTTCGTGATGGAGGACGACGACACGGTCAAGGCGGACGACACGGTGGTCGTGAGCGAGCGCATGTCGACGGACGGGGAGGACGACTTTGAGGACGTGACGCCGCTGCCTGCCGAGGGTTTCCAGGCCGCCGTGATCGCCAACAGCATGTCCATGATGAGTCCTGTGCTGGAGAAGCGCCACTTGGAAGCCTTGGCCAGCGAGCAGAACGGGAAGAGCCACCGGAAGACGTCCTCGGCCATGGCTCCGACCGCGTCTTCAACCGCGCGACGGTCCAGCGAGGACAACACGCCCAACATGACGCCGACCCGCGTGCGCTCGCGCTCCAGCTCGCGGCACTCCACCCCGGACACTGACTTTGTCAAGCCACCGCCGGCTCCCCCCACCGTCCCAATGCTGCCGAAGCGCGCGTCCATCATGGCGCCGACCGCTTCCTACGCTGCTAAGCACCAGACCGAAGACGACGCATCCAAGAAGACGCCGACACGCACCCGCAGCCACAGCAGTGAGGCCAAGTTAGAGATCTCGGACACGGGATTCATCAAGCCTCCTCCGGCTCCACCCACGGTGCCCATCCCTCCGAAGCGTGCGTCCATCATGGCCCCAACCGCTTCGTACGCTGCCAAGCACCAGAGCGACGACGCGCCCAAGAAGACGTCGACACGCGTGCGCACGGACAAGCACGCCAAGCCGGAGATCTCGGACACTGGGTTCATCAAGCCGCCCCCCGCACCGCCCACCGTGCCGGTACCTCCCAAACGGGCGTCCATCATGGCCCCGACTGCGTCGTCGGCCAAGCGGGGACATGGCGAGTCTGCGGACGCGTCTCTAGAGACCAAGACGCCGCCGCGAGCGCGCAGGTCGCCCGGCGCCAAGCCAGAGGTCTCGGTCACGGGCTTCGTCAAGCCGCCGCCGCCGCCGCCTACCGTCCCGATCCGTCCTAAGCGCGCGTCTATCATGGCGCCCACTGCGTCGTCGGCGGCTAAGCGGGGCGGGCCCGACGTCACCGTCGACGAGTGGTCCCGAAACGCGCCGCCAAAGCCCGCAACCAGGACCAAGGCGACCGAGTTCGTGCCGACGGTGCCGGTGGCCCCCAAGCGCGCGTCCATCATGGCGCCGACGGCGTCCTTCAGGGCCAAGTCTGGCCCGGAGGTAGTCGTGGAGGAGTTGCCGCCGCCGCCCGTCGAGACCAAGCCGCTGTATCGCAACAAACGCTACGCGAACGTGCAGAGCAAGGTGCTCGGCATGATCAACGCGCCTGCCAAGAAGACGGAGCCGAAGCCTGCGCCCCCCGTCGAAGAGCCCAAGCGGCCAGCGCCGGTGCAGAAGCCGACCATGTTCAAGAGCAAGCGCTACGCCAACGTGCAGAGCAAGATTAAGGACATTATCCACTCGGGGCCGAGCCAGTCGGACCCCAGCGCCGTCGACCGCCGTCGGAGTCTGGGCAGCGCCAAGCGCGACGCGGTGGCGGACGCGGCCCGGCGCCGGTCGTCCCTCGCTGGCAGCTCCACGCTCCGCAGTGCGAACACGTCGGGCTCCGGCTCCGGCTCGGACTCTAGTGACCCGTTCGCGCAGGCGCTGGCCGCCCGCGCGCACAAGAAGAAACTCAACAACGCCGTCCCGCGGTACCTGAGCTACGAGAACTCGGGCGTGTACGCGCAGCGCGCGCAGACGCAGCAGGAGCGTCGTCGACGGCTGGAGGAGCAGAACGCCAACAAGTCGCAGACGCGGCAGCACCAGCTGCGCGTCGTGTTCGCCGAAAAGCTGCACGTCAACTACAACGCGCAGGAGGCCGAGCACTCGCAGGCCGCGCTGGGCAACGTGGGCACCAGAGCCCGACGCGCGGGCGGCAAGACGAGAGGCTCACGCAGCTCGTCGGCCTCGGACGAGTTCTCGGCGGCGTCCGAGTCGAAGCCCGCGCCGGTTGCCGTCGCGGGCGGCGTCATCGTGCTGCCGAGCGCTTCAGCGAACGGCAGCAGCACCGAGTCGGCGGTCGAGTCGGTCGTCGAGACGTCTGCGGCGGTGGAGACGGTCGAAGTCGACGCCGAGCCGCAGACCAAGGTCGACGACGGCGTGACCAAGAAGATCAACTTTGACGACACGAGCGACGACGAAGAGGAGGAGATCGCCGCGGTCGCTGCTGCTACCGCCGTTCCTGTCGCCGACGTGGCGTAGAAGGACGAGGAGCGGACGTGCTGCCGAGGCGAGCGGTGCGACGCCCATGGAGCGGCGGACGACGCTGCTGCTGTTCAGGTTGGCGACCTCGGAGCGAGCTTTTGAGTTCCAGCTGAGTATATATTTCTATCTCTTTTCGCTTAGAGTCTTTGTGTGGTGCCATGCATGTTTGTATCACTCGGCGTGATGGTTGTACCAGCTCCTCATTGACCGGCCCGACGCAGCAAGAGGTACGTGCCGGGCCCTGCCTTCCAACCTGTTGGTGCTGGTTGCTGTCCTCTTGTGCGGCGTGTCCTCCTCCTAGACGACGCCCGAGACCGCGCCGGCCTTGGTCGTGCCCGCGTTGGCCGCCGTCTTGAGCCAGCACGTGCCGCTGACCCACGTGAACGCCTTGCAGCCGGACCGCGCGCGGCAGATGTCGCAGCAGCCGGACGCCGCGGCGCTCGAGGCGCTCGCCAGGTCGTTGCCGTAGTAGTCGACGGCGTCGACGAGCGAGCACGAAGTGGTGGACGTCGTCAGCACCGCCGAGCGCGCGCCCGATTTGGTGGCCGTCGCGCCCTTGCCCGACTTGAGCCAGCACGTGCCGCTGTTGAAGTTGGTCCACGTGTACGCTCCGCATCCGGCCTTGGCCTGGCAGGCCGCGCAGCAGGCGTCTGCGGTCGCGCCGGGCGCGCTGCCGACGTCGTTGCCCGCGTAGTCGACGTTCTCCTCGATGGCCGAGCAGGAAGACGACGTGGACGCGACCTCGCCCGACTGCGCGCCCGCCTTGACGGACGCCGCGCCCTTGGCGCTCTTGAGCCAGCAGGTGCCGCCGTTGTCGCCCGTCCACGTGAACGCCTTGCAGCCTGCCTGCGCCTTGCACAGCGCGCAGCAGCCGCTCGCGGCCGCGCTCGCCTTGTTGGCGAGGTCGTTGCCGTAGTAGTCGGTATTGGCCACCAGCGCGCAGGTCGACGGCGTCGGAGTCGGCGTGGGCGTGGGCGTGGGCGTCGGCGTGGGAGTGACAGCAGTGACCACGCCCGACTTGACGTTGGCGTCGGTCTTGGTGGCGCCCTTGGCCGTCTTGAGCCAGCAGGTGCCGCCGCTGTAGCTGGTCCACGAGTAGGCGCCGCATCCAGCCTTGGCCTTGCACAGCGCGCAGCACCCGTCCGCCGAGGCGCTCAACGCGCTGAACAGGTCGTTGCCGACATAGTCGACGCCGTTCTCAATGGCCGGGCACGTCGACGGCGTCGGAGTAGGCGTGGGCGTCGGTGTCGGCGTCGTGCCGGTGGTGAGCACGGCCGACTTGGCGTTGGCGTCGGCCTTGGTCGCTCCCTTGCCCGACTTGAGCCAGCACGTGCCGCCGTTGAAGTTGGTCCACGTGAACGCCCCACAGCCAGTCCGGAGCTTGCAAAGCGAGCAGCAGCCGTCGACGGAGGCGCTCGATGCGCTGCCGACGTCGTTGCCGACGTAGTCGACGCCGTTCTCGACACTCGAGCACGTGGCGCTGCCCGTGTTGGCCGTGATGTAGTCGTAGGCCTGCGCGCCGACCTCGCGGCCGACGTACATGACGAAGCCGTACGGGTTGGTGGTGCCCTCCTTCATGGCGCTGGCGTCGCCCACGAACACGTTGGTCGTGCCGAGGACGCGCAGCTTGTCGTCCGCGCAGCGCTTGGTGTCCCCGGCGTCGCTGGACGTGTAGCACGAGCCGCCGAAGTGGTGCGTGATGAGCCCGCCGCTGCCGGCGACCCAGTCCGAGACGCTCTGCCCCTTGCCGGACAGGAAGGTGGCGCCCGCCTTGGCCATGTAGTCCACGACCTTGGTCGCGAACGACTGCATGGCCGCCAGGTCCCCGCTGGTCCCGTAGTAGGCGGCGCCCTCGGCGAACGCGCGCCACTTGCCCGAGTCGGCCGCGAAGGCTGAGCGCGCGCGGCCCGCAGGGTTGTTGACGTACAGCGAGGTCGTGAACGCGTCGGACCGGCCGTAGAACTCGCCGAAGCCCGCGGTCAGCACCGTCGCCTGGAAGTCGTACGTGCGGCCGCCGACGGCGTAGCTGTCGAACGCGATGAGCGTCGGGCCGGGACTCGCCCACGGGCCGGTGAAGGCGGTGGACGACGACATGTACTGGTTGATGGCCCACGACGGCTTGTTCTTGGACTGGAAGGACGCCATGTTGGGGTGCGAGAAGGACGCGAAGACCACGTTGGTGTCGAACACGCTGCGGCCCACGTTGTCGTTGACGACCCACTTGTCGGGCACGACGCCCGGGAACTGCGCCGCGAAGCTGGTGCTGAGCAGGCTGAGCTGGTCCTGCGGCCCGATGCCGCTCTGGATGAGCACCTTGGGCGTGCTCAGCGCGCCCGCAGCCATGACGACCACGCCCCGCGTCGTGAGCGCCACGCGCGTGCCGCCGTTGTACACGACGGCCGAGGCCTTGCCGTTGGTGTGCACCACGTAGTCTACGGTCGCGGACGTGAGCAGCTGGACGTTGCTCCGGGTCTTCATGGCCCCCCAGAAGGCGTTCGCGGGCGTGTCCCGCTTGCCGTCCTTGATGGTGTAGGGCGCGTGGCCGAAGCCCTTGGTCCTTGCGTTGCGTCCCGAGGCCGAGTTGAGGTCCGACACCTCGGAGAAGCCGCCGAAGTCCTTGAGCGCCCTGGAGACGATCGAGAAGCCCTCCTGCGTGTACCACTGGCCGTCCCTGGACGGCGTGTTGGTGGCTCCGTGCAGCTTCTCGTTGTCGTCCATGAGCGCGGCCACTCGGGACGCGGAGAAGGGCCACTTGGAGCTCGTCAGGTACGCGTCGGACGGGCGGAAGTAGAGCGCGGCGTTGATGGACGAGCAGCCGCCCACGAGCTTGCCGAGCCACATGTAGGGCCCGTCGATCCAGTCCACGCGGTACTTGTCGTTGGCCGCGTTGTAGATGGTCGAGTCGTACTCGCCCGGGATGTCGAACTTGGTCAGCCCCGAGGCCTGCGCGTAGTCCGGGACGTCGGTGCCGCCCGTGGCGCGCAGGGACGGCAGTCCGGCCTCGAGGACGAGCACGGACACGCTGGGGTCCCGCGAGAGGAACTCGGCGGCCACGAGGCCCCCGGGGCCGCTGCCGACCACGACGGCGTCGTAGGTTTGCTGGGCCCTGGCCACGGCCGCCAGGAGCAGGACGAGCAGCGGGGACAGCGGACGCAGGATGCGCATGGCGGACGAGGGATTGGGGACCCGGAGAGGGGGTTGACTTGGATTGAGTATGGGGATGCGGGGATGGCTGGGGTTTTGCTGTTTGAACGCCAAATTGGGGAATGAGACGAGAGCTGCGGCCGTGGGGACGGACCCACTGTGCGGATATTTTGCACTGCGGACGGAGTGCAATTTTTCAGGCGTGGGTGCGGACGACGGGCCGGCGGCAGGGGACGAACTTACAGTAATGCAGTGTTGTAACTGGGGATGGCGTGAGAAACGGGATGCGGACGCGCGGTTACGGATAGATTACGGGGGTGCGGACCGTCGTGTTGTCAGGGGTTGTACGGGCCTCACAAGGGGCGCGCCTCTACAGTTTGCGGGTGTCTATTAGTCCGGGCGGCAGGGACAATTGGACGGGGAAAATATTTTGGCGAGTGGGTGGAGACGCGCAATAGGGCGTTTTATGTTGAAGCTGCGGCTGGGTGGCCACTTTGCAAGTGCGGATCACGCACGCGGTCATCGAGTTGTGGCCGGTGGATATTTTACCCACAGGCTGCGGACGGACGGGGGGATTACGGAGGGTGGGGATCTGGACGCGCAGCCGACCCGAGAGACGCGTACTGTACCGGTCGCTGGACAGCGTGGGACCCACCCACGGCGCGCTCAGAAGGCTGGCAGTGCACTGAGGACGAACTTTTAGACGGCTGGATGGAGGCTGCGGCCAACCGGCCGGGTCGCTTGGGCCGCAAGCGCAGTCCAATTTCGACTTTATTTTACGACTGTCGCTATTTTTTTGGCTTAGTTGAATACCGTTTCCAAATAGGTATTTCGGTACATAATATGTAAGCAAGTAACAACATACATATAATATATATTATATGTATGTTGGTGCTTGCTTCGAGTGCGCCAAGTATACCATCGCGACCGAAACAATTCCGCTCAGTACGAACTTTGCTGGCTGTACCAAGTTCCAAGGCAAGCAGTAGCCAACAGAACCAGATCGTACGGCTAACTGGGACAGGTTGCAGTGTACTTCACATGGTGCACTGTGTGTGGCACTGTACTCCACTCAGTGGAGTGGCTGTTGCCCCTGTCGCCATCGAGGGGATCCCCTTTCACCAATTGAGACCAAAGATTTTGCATTTTGCATTAAACTATATAACTTGTAACAATAAATATTTAATTTAACATTACCAAATACATAAGGAAAGCATAACTTTTAATTACCTTTAAGAGTGCATTACATTGTCATCTGACACCTTGAGCAGGTCCTATGCATCACTGTACAGCACGAAAAGTACTACAGTATAGTTCTCGGTCCGTCTCTAATAGACGGTGCAGTATTTTACAGTACTTCAACTACAGGATACCGTAGTACTGTAGCTTGCTGATGGAGACCGCTTGCTCTTTGTCGAACTTGAACGCGACCGTGGGAAACTTATGACACTCGGTTAAATGGACAAAATGACGTCGATTCCGGTCATTCTAGACGTTAATGCAATGCAATACTCCATCCACACCGGGGCACCTGGGCAGTATTCTACTACAGCGGGTGCTCGAACCAAATCACACGAGTGATCGCAGGAACTTAGGTGCTCGACACGGCCGAGGCGTTGTAGTACAGGTCGTACTCCCACTCGGGTTCGCAGAACGGGAAGGTAGGGGCGTCCGGATCCACCGCTGAGAAGAGGGACTTGCCCGACTGGTACGTCACGTAGCAGCCGAGCACGGTGCAGACCACCACAACAATCGAGCCGAAGATCTTCTCATAAAACGGAATCCGAGACCACGCCTTGGAGAACCAGAAGAGAACCGGCATAATGAGGCAGCTGACCGACACGGCCGAGGCGCCGATGAGATCCGCGAGATCGCCGAAGTGGTCCTTGAGCCCGATGGCGCCCGCAGTCATGATGGCGATGATGATGATACGCAGCGGCACGTACTTGTGGGCAAGGCCCTTGTAGTTCACCGACTCATCGGCCTCCTCGTTCTCCATCACCGCCTCCATCAACGACACCCCCGACGCCTTGGACGTGCGGAGCTTGTCCTCCGCAGGCGAGGTCACCGACGTGTAGTCGACCGCTTCCAGGTCGTCCTCCTTGCGCTTGTGCATGCCGAGAATCGTACGCTCAAAGACATACAGGGCCGGATTGAGGATGACTGCGAACGCAATGGTGATATGGAGCTGGATGAAGATGTACGCCAGCACCGCCCAGCCCTTGTCCGGGCGGAAACCGAGCTTGGCCAGTCCCGTGTCCTTGTCCGGGAAAATGCTGAAGAGCAG
This sequence comes from Phytopythium boreale, assembly GCA_023338115.1. Taxonomy (NCBI): domain Eukaryota; phylum Oomycota; class Peronosporomycetes; order Pythiales; family Pythiaceae; genus Phytopythium; species Phytopythium boreale. The sequence continues at coordinate 34,308 of JAADYG010000206.1, forward strand.
GTTCCCCGCGATCTGGCAGCCAACGGCGGTGTAGCCCGAGCTGGCGAGCGCAATGAAGAACACCGAGATAATTGACAGCGTGACCATGATCACGCGCGGCATGCGCTCGGGCTGCGTGTGCTGGCGCTGGAGCGCAGGGATGACGATGCCGGCAGCGTAGGCGAGCGATAGGTTGCCAAAGGTCTGCGCGACCTGCTCGAACGAAATGTCAGGTTGAGGCGCCGACGGGTGGCCAGCCATGCCGTGAAGCAGGAGCGCAATGCCGATGACATCGGCAAGGATCGTGCCGAGGCAACCGGCGAAGGCGGCACCTGCTCCTTCCTTGAGCGTCGGGATGAGGCACACGGGCAGCAGGCTCACGGCCATGAGGATGATCCACGTGGTGTCCGAGAACGTGTCCGGGAAGAGCGCCGGCAGAAAGCGGCCGCCCGAGACGAGGTACCACATCGGAATGGACACGCACACGGCCGTGTGCGAGATCACGATGAGCCAGCGGCCGGTCTTGCCCATGCACCACTCGCCGAGGTCACCAAAGGTCTTGACGGAGCGCGGCGCCAGCAGCATGACCTTGGAGCACACGATGGACGCGTAGATGTTGGCGGCCGCCATGAAGAGCATGGCGACGATCGCGAGCGCCGGGCCGGCGCGCGAGAAGTTGCCGGGCATACCAAGCGTACCAACACCGTAGACGCAGCAGAAGAGGTTGAACGCCATGATGGCGTCCTCCTTGGTGAACCACGGGCCCTTGATCTTCATGCTTGGGGGACTTGGGACGGGCTTGGCGACTTGACGAGTTGGAGGCAAATCTCGGACTGAGCGGTTCGAGATCGCCTCCACCTTGCACCTTCCTTGCCGAACTACACCGGCGGTAAATGCGGCTTCTCTTCGCAACCAACTGCCTGTCTGTACGCCGCCCTATGTCATTCTTCAAGCGATGCATGAGGACATGGACGCCCGCATCCGGTTCTAGCAGAGGTGGCGCCAACAGCCCGCCGTACGCTCGCAGGCTTCTGCCCCATGCTCTGTGCCGCCCAGTGGCACCTCTTGGGCTTTCCCCGTACGCTCGCACATTTGATTTGACGCACCTGCTGGGCGTCCCCGTACGCTCGCACATTGTTTTGACGCATGTCGAGGGTTTTCCCCCAATCAGCAGCCCGACGCTGGGCTGTATTCGGTTGACACGCCACCTTGAGGTGGTCTGGGTTCAACCAATGAGAAGCCGGGCCGCAATTGTGCCGGTTTTAATCGTCACAATTGCTTAATTAAAAATTAACCAGTCACTGATTGTTTAATTTCAATTTTAATTTGAGAATGACAAGTTCAACTGTAATTTGACCGAGAGTCGGAATGCCGCTCGAGGTCCAAGATCGCGCTCCTCAAGCGAGACGGGCACTCTCTCGAGGTGTTTGTTCTTGGTGGCTTGGGCGGCGGGCGGGCATCTTGACTTGGAGTTTGTATGAGAGTTCGGGGAGATTTTGAGCGACCGTGTAAATCCGGAAATGACGGCCGAGAATGCTAAATGAACGCGTGTTTCGAAACTCACGACGACCTTCTAGACGATGGACCTTGGTATATAATAGAAGATGCAGCAAAGTCGTAATGGAGGCAGAGGTGTCGACTCGGACGGTCTCCAGCAAGTGACTCGCATCTGTGTCATTCGGCCCACGTTTCGAACAAGCGGCACGGTTTCTCTAGTAAAAACCTTAAACTTCTCGCAAGCTCTAATCATTCAGACAGGATAGGTTTGGAATCGGCTCGTCTCTATCAAATCTGCACGACCGGGATGGGTCTATTTTAAAAAAAATATACAGTCTATCCTCTGTTTTCAGTCACCACTCCCTTCACATACCCTAGAACAAATTATATAAAGGTTGATGAAAAGTGGTAATACAAGTCGGTTGATAATTTTTTATCAGTATTATGGTGGCTGAAAGCAGAGGACAGACTGTATGTGGTTTCACGGGTTTGAAAGGTCTAAATTGAGATCTCCTATGAAAAGGTAGCCTTTTCAAATCCTGCGGGAATCGCTCCTAGTGATGAGGTGCGTCCTTTCGAGCCGGAGCGATGCAGGTGGGCTCTGGTGGTGATGAGGACTGGGATACGTACGGACAGAGACCCTGCCATACGGATCACACTGATTACTAAAATAATACAACATCGACTACTGTCCAATAATCATCAAAATAAATGTGCAGAGACTGATTTCCCCTCTTGCGATTGGCGGAGATCGAGCTGACAGACCGTGTTTCACGCAGAAGCCGCCTCGGTGCTTTCGACGCGGCACATTTTCATCCTGGATGAACCCGGCACCCTAGAAACCAGCACAGACGGGCTGCAACAGCGGCGCGTAGACACGGTGGCCACCCTCCGAGAAAAAGACCAGCAGTGTCGGCCTCCACCACCTAATGACGAGGTTGGATCCCTTCCAGGGTTCGAGAGGAAGCAGTTAAAGCCAAATACTCCTGGAACGATGGTTTATCATCATTACATCACTGGATGAATCGATTTGTCAATCTCACGCCCCGTTTCTTGCGAAATAGCGGCTTTTCGCCCCCACCCTCAGCGCGCGAGAGTGTTCGGTGGGCGCTCGCGTGGTGGGAGAAGTGAGTGCACACTCAAGCGGTCCATCGGTCGATCGCGTGCCGCGCGGGTCGAACTGAGTTTTTGGCTTTTAATCCTTCAACGTTCGTGCGCTGAGCTGGAATCGTGCAGCAGTCGAGCAAAGCACATCCATCGCCTCACACAAGCACCAATGGCCACAGACGCACTGCATTGCTGTGCGTCTGTGGCCATTCTGCTGTGACAGCAGACGCTCCGTCACTATTAAACCGGCGGCGTAACCACCGCGTTAGCTGCGTCTCGAGCGTAGCTGGGCTCGGTCGAATAGACTCAGGGAAGTGCCATCGTCTGTAGTGCTGTCCCCATCGAACCGTCGAACCGTTTGATCACTCTGGTACTTCGGTGTCCACACAAAAGACCTGCGTGTGTATGGAACCATTGGACCAGGCTCCACTTCTGCAGGCGCTCAATCTTGAGCTTATCGTTCGAGATATGTCCGTCATGATCAGATACAGTATAATCTTCTCAGGTCACCGCACACCGTACGACTCGGTCGGTGTTGACGGCGATTGTCTACTGCGTTCTGGCTGCGCTTCGCCCGCTGGAGGTAGCTGACGGCAGCAGCACCAAAATTTCGAACCAACAGCCGTATCCAACACGTTGCTAAGTTAGTGGCGGCAATTGAACCGAAGTATGACCGGTTGCAATCCAACGAGTTCGACCAGCTTGTCGGTATCTGTAGACAGATCCCACCACGGAGCAGTCAGTCCATCGGTGGGTAGCGGGCAGGAAGAGTGCATGGAGATCTGCAAATGGCGACGTGCAACTATGCGAATCTGACGGTGGATACAACGGAGTCCAAAGATATTCAATGTCAACCTATACACCACGGGTGTAGCCTTCCGTCTGCATCCGCTCAAGATCGCCAGCGGCGCTCTTTCATTGGTTGATTATCTCTCAAGCGCATCACTTCCATTGGCTAAAATGGACGAGGTACCCGGCTTATTGACCTGTAGTCCATGGTCCAAGGTCCGAAAACCTCTTTGTGTCACACTCTTGCATACTGGCATACAGTACAAGCCAAACCTTTATACCTCACACATCTTATATTTTGGTTACCGTGATTTGGGGTTTTGAGCGGCATGTTATTATACTTCGAAGTATAATACACTATATCTAATTGAAAACAAATAAATAAACTAAAAATAAACATAAATGAAATAAATACGTCGAATACACTAATTTAGCTTAAACTAAAACTATTGATGACATGTGACGGGGAGCATACTGGGGACGACAGCCATGCTTGCCCTCCGAAGGTAAAAATACGGTACCTAACACCACTAAACCGCTAAACAAATCGAAAAAGGACGCGCCGCCCGCACGCGTCCAATCTCCACCGCAGGATGGCCACCACGATCCACGACCGTCCCGCCCGTCTCAGAAGTCCTCGAAGTCGTCCACGGGTCTCAGGCTCAGCGTCCGCACCACGGGCTGCCAGTCGTCGTCCGCGCGGCGCAGGCGCTTGTTGAGGTCGCTCGTCGTCCGCAGGCGCAGCGCCTTGACCGGCGCGCTGGTGAACCCGTCGTCGAAGTTGCGCGTGCACTCGGCGCCGGCGCAGTCGGGCACGATGGGCGGCGCCACGCGGCGCTGCAGCAGCTCGTCCCAGTCGACGGCCCGGAAGAACGGGTGCTGCTTGGCCTGGGCGGCCGTCAGGCGCTTGGCCGGGTCCACGCGCATGAGGCCCTCGATGAGCGCCCGCGCGTGGCCCGAGAGGTACGGCGGGAACCAGACGCGGCCCTGCTTGATCATGGTGAACAGCCGGTTCATGTTGTCGCTCTGGAAGGGCGGCGAGCCCGTGAGCAGCTCGTACAGGAAGCAGCCGAAGGACCACAGGTCGGTCTCGAGCCCGTGGCCGTCCTTGGCCACCATCTCGGGCGACAGGTACTCCGGGGACCCGCAGAACGAGTAGGTGCGCCGTCCGTCGCCCATGTCCTGCTTGGCGAAGCCAAAGTCCGCGAGCTTGACGTGGCCCTCGGCGTCCAGCAGCACGTTCTCGGGCTTGAGGTCCCGGTAGACGACGCCGTGCGCGTGCAGGTCCGCGAGCGCGGCCAGCACCTCGGCCGCGTAGAAGCGCGTGGCGTCCTCGCCGAACTTTTGCTGGCGCTGGTGCTGCAGGTGGAAGAAGAGCTCGCCGCCCTGGCAGTACTCGAGCACGAAGTTGAGGTCGTGGTCCGTCTGGAAGGCCGAGACGAGCTTGACGATGAACGGGTGCCCGTCCACGGCCTGCAGCACGCGCTTCTCCGCCAGCGTGTGCACCACCTGCTTGCGCTGCACGAGCGTCTGCTTGTCCAGCGTCTTGACCACGAACACGCCGGACGTCTGTCGGTGCCGCGCCAGCGCCACCTGCTGCGCGAACGTCCCGCGGCCGATGACCTTGAGCAGCGTCAGGTCCTGCGGGTCGATCGACTCGCCCGCGCTGTTGTTGCTGCTGCTGCTGTTGTTGGGCGCGTCGTTCTCGTCCTGCGCGACTGGTATCCGCGGCGGGGGCGTCGTCATCGGGGCGTGCGGGGCCATGCCGGACTTGGAATCAGACGCGTCCACGCGGAGGCTGCGGTTGTTATCAGGTGATGGGGACGCGGATGCGACGGGGCTGACGGCCGGACTGGGCGCCGGACGCTTCTTGGAGACGGACGAAGGGGACGGGGGACGTGAGGGTGAGACCGCGTTCTTCGGACTGGTGGGCGCGGCCCCGTCCCCACTCTGCGGGGCCGCGCGGATGGACAGCGGGGCCGGCGCGACGGACGACGCGGACGACATCGCCCTCTTGTGGCTTGATTGATTTCCGGGCCGGACGACACGGGACGGTAGTTTACGTGCCGCACGAGGACCGAGGGGACGGTGGCTGAGGCGCGGGGTTATAATTTAGCCCCGCACGCACGTGGTCGTCCGTCTCGTCGTGCTGCCAACGAGCCGTCGGGTTGCCGAGTGGGGACGGCGACCGCGGACCGGCTTGCTTTTGGTGGCGTAAATTTCCATCCGCAGGGGCTGGTATATTACCTGCCCGCATCGCGGTCGCCTCCCGACCAACAGAAACTGGAACCCGCGGGTTCGCCCCCGCATCAGCTGGTGCGGGGCCAACGTAAATGGGAAGGGACAGGATGGATGCGAGGAATTCGACGCCGTCCGCACGGTGATTTGCTGGTTCCGATACAATTCCAAGGCTTTTCTTGTTCAGTGTGGAGGGTAATTTTTCGGAAAGAAACCGGACGGGTGCCCACTGCCCTGCATCTTTAGTCGAGTGTGGCACTGGAATGGTAAACTACAACGCCAGAACGGTAACTTTCACACTGCGCACGCGTTTGAGACCCCTGGATGCTTGTCTGCTGACGTAAGTTACATTCGTAAAATCGTAAATTACTGACTGTGATAAGAAGGATCGAACCCAGCCAATCAGCGCATTTCAGAACGTAAAAGAGCGGGGAGATGAGCCGACGAATGGGTATGTTTCAGATCAAGGTTTTTCCGCAGTCCTTCGAAAATCGAGCCTATACAGAAAAACCTTTGCCGTGACAGCCAATTAAAACCTCACGACCCAGCCCTGTCAGCACGACAAAAACCTCATGCGCAGCTCGTTGATGTTGAAGCTGGGGAACCGGCGCGCGGACAAGCGCCCAACCCCGAGTTCAGCCCTGTAAATTACCGATAAATTCCCGATCCAAGCGACACTCGACCCCTCCGCAATGTCGAACCTGCCCGTTGTGATCATGATGGACGCTGGGCCAACGGTCGATCCTCAATGAAAGTTATCTGCCGGACCCAACGGGCTGGGGACCCGGTCCCGTCCGCATCCCCTCCCTTGGCCCGGGACGCGCGCCACTCGATTGCGCAATGCCGTCCGCAGTCTGAGACCGCGCGTGCGGATGACCTGATTCGCATAGACGCGCCGATCTGATCGCTCGTTCCCCTCTCGTCCGTCGTGTCTGTGACACCGCAGTGCGGACGCCTGATTCTGATCCCAATGCACTTCAATGGCGTCCCTTGATCATCCGCACTGGATGAGCGCGGCCCACTGCATGGCGGCGGCGTTGACCTCGCGCAGCTTGCGGAACGTGGCCGTGTACTCGTTGGCGTCGCCCACGACCACGACGGGCAGCAGCAGCACCCGCTCGGGGTCCCTCCTCGACTGGTAGTAGCCCAGCGTCCGCCCGCCGCCGGCCATGTACATGTAGAAGAACACGACGGGGTCGCTCAGCAGCACGAGGCTCATGAAGGCCACGTTGGCCTCCACGTCGTCCCCGCGCGCGTCCAGCCGCTCCATCTGGAACTGGATGAAGGAGAACGTGTGCAGGCTCATGCGCGCCGCGTCCGCGGATAGCAGCGACAAGGACAGCGACAGCCGCCGCGTGGACGAGCGTCTCTTGACGTGGTGGTAGCTCAGCCGGGGCGGGATCTTGGCCGTGAAGGACGCCGGTAGTACCCGCATGGGTTTTCGACTGAGCCGCTGCACCACGGAACCAGGCTGCTTCTGCTCGTGGATGCAGTAGAAGTCGCTCGTCCAGTGCACGCACAGGCTCACGGTCGGCCAGAGGATGCCTGCCGAGTACGGCACGGGCGTCGTCCCGAGCGGCCAGTGGGACGTGTGGACGCGCGTGCCCCTGGCCGCCAGCACGATCAGCACGAGGCTCCGGACAAGCAGCGCGGCGGCGATCAGGCCGGCGACGCAGAGGAGGAACTTGAGGTCGATCATGACGCCCCCGAGCTGCTTCGTGCCGCTCCCCAGGCCGGAGAAGGTGTTTTGCCGCATCACCGCCAGCTTAGAGCCACCCGAGGGCGTCGACACCTCGTGCGTGCACAGGATGCGGGAGGACCGGAAGGACGTGGACCGGAACTGCGCGATGATGGTGAGCCCCGCCACGCCGCTCAGCAGGAACTCGGGCACGCCCATGATGCCGCCGCTCAGGTGCGAGCACGCGGCCCAGCGGCCCCAGGTCGTGAACTTGACGGCCGAGTGCCACAGCAGCGCGAACAGCCACACGCTGCGCATCTGCACGACCGCGACCGAGATGAAGTCCATCAGGCTCAGGTCCGGCACGCCGTTCTGCGAGATGAAGCGGTTCTCCAGCACCGCGTACATGAGCGACGCGTCGATCGCAGCGCCGTCGTGTACAGGATGATGGGCAGCGGGCTGCCGAACACGACGCACTGGGTGGGCACCTTCATGAGGAGGCGGTGCGCCTTGCTCAGGCGATCGAAAAGGCCCTCGGGCTCGGACACGTCGTCGCTCGCCTTGCCCAGCGCGTGGTAACAACTCAGCATCAGACTAAGCGCGCGCACGATGAAGTAGCCCTGGCCGACGGCGCGCAATACTGCGACGAGTTTGTACCAGTGCGCGGCGTCCGACACGAGCAGACTGACCTCGTAGCGGTAGTCGTCGACGTAGAGCGTCTCGCACGTCTCGTTCGAGCTGCCGGTGCACTGGCGCGCGCGAATGACCGTCGCCACGTCCGCTCTCCGGACGCCAAGGGCGCTGAGGCTCCCAGCACCCGCCTGGAAGTCCTCCTGGCTCTCCATGATCATCAGGTCGACGCTCAGATTGGGGAACCGCGCCTCCACCTGTCGTACGCGCATGAGCGTGTGGACGTACACGAGCCCGACCTCTTGGCATGCAAGGTCCGACGACGGGCAGGAGCGGCGGAAGTTGATCCAGTGTTCCTGGCAGAAGCTCGGGACCGGCGCGGGCCGAGACCGGAAGCAGATCTCGCCCGCGCACAGACTCGCGAGCCGCTCGGGCGAGAAGTACAGCGCCTGGTTCGTGCGCCAGTTCCGACTCCGCAACAGCTCCGGCAGCAAGAAGTTGTGCACGCGGTCGATGTAAACGTTCTCGGACCGGAGCGTCATCGCGGCCGGCGTTGTCGGCGTGCTCCTGGTCCTTGTCGCGGTGACGATAGCGTCGACAAGCGCGTCGATCATGGAGAACGCTGTTTCCCCGCTGAAGCGCTTCGCGGGGCAATTGTATCGGTACAACAGACATGGCGGGTAGGCCTGGACGCCCAGGTGTCGCGCGAAGGCCTGCCAGATGATGGACGTGCTGTCGAACTTGTAGCTCCAGACGCGCGCCGTCAAGCCTTGCGCCTCGCTCCTGGTCGCGTCAAACACGGTGTAGTTCCACGGTGACCCGAAGAAGTTGGCCGTGTCTGTCTCCACGCGCGGGTAGAGCTGGCTAAGCGACTGGATGCCCAGTCCGGAGCGAGGAATGTCTGAGAAGACGAGCGCGAGCGAGACGACCCCGACCAAGAAGCGCGACCACGAGAAGGGCAGGTCCCGGCTGAAGACGTGCTGCCGCGCCTTGAGCTGGCGCCTGTGCGTGCGCGCGATCAGCTCGTCGGTGGTCAGCGACGTCGATGATTTCTGGCTCACTGGTTGCGGCACATGCACAACTCGAGGCCCCTCGAAGCTGCGAGTGTCGATCGTGTTGCGCCGCCATGCAATCTTACGCGACGCCGCTCGTGAGTTGGAAGGCGATTGCGCGGCTTTGGCGGCGCTTGGCGGACTCGCCTCAACTTTGGAGACCATTTCGCGCGTGAGCTACTGCGACTGACGCATTGACTTGGTTGATTGGTGCTACTGTCGTCCCTCGTGTCTATTGCAGGCGTCCAATCTCCCCGCTTGGCGCTCGCGGAGGCCTCGAATGGCCCCATGTCGCGGCCCCAAAATACCCCTCGCTACGTCATTGAAACGTTGGAGCTATTCTCGAGTCCAGATACTACCGGCGGCATGCAATTGGCGATGCTTGACGCGGTATTCTGGGCTTGGAGCGGACGAATTCCGACAGGTTGTTCGCGATTAAGCTTACCAGCGCGGTCGGATTAGAATTTCCCGCCGCGCCGTCCGACTTGCACAGAGCCCATGTGTTGTGTTCTGCGCGACCAACAAACGATACGACACAGGTCGAGGACCGAATGGGTCTTCTGGACGGACCGCGTACGCCTCGCCGTGGTCAGACCTCGCAACCACGAGTGCTTGGGTCATGGAGACCGGCGTGTTACTATTGCGCAGTCCTCGTGGATTGGAAGGCCGTGACTCATGAGTACAGTGTACTGTGCTGTGTACACCACGTCCGACAAGACGGAGCGTCAGCGGATGTGTCGTTGTTCACCGGGTGGAGATGAGCGGCGGTGCGTGAACGCTCGTCCCCTGAACGAGCGGTCGCCGCTGCTCGGACAGTAAAAGCTGACGCATTGGTCACTTCTTTTTGGCGTCGCTTGACGCAGTGGGTGCACGGCCGCCGCCAGAAACAAACTCACAGACAGTCCTGTACACGTTCGTCTAGCGCCTCGTGCGTGGGTGGGCGTCCATGGAAGGACCAAGCTCTTCCATCTTAATCTCGATGCAGTAGCGTCCGCGCCGGAATCTCGGCCGTGATAGCCACTGGGCCGGCATCCGACGCGTCTGAGCGGTACAGAGCACTGTGGGTGCAGGCTGAACCGCAAATTTTGCGCCAACTCTCTCGTGTGTGAGTAGCGTTGCTGAGAGCGTTCTCGCCGTCGTTCGCATCCGCTGCGCAGAGGTGAAAGCGTGAACGACATGGACGCTCAGTGGCAAGCGATGGGTTGCTGGCACGTGCTGCCGGTTGGTTGTGGCAGATGCTCAGCGGCGAAACGATCGAATTACGAAGAAAAAGCCACTTTTAGTTCGGAAATGGCGTTTTCACACTTCAACTTTGATCCGGGCGCTCCCACATTCCCAACTTTTTTATCGGTTTCAAGTTGTGTTTACAAACCCATTTGAATATTTTTTAAGAAAAAAGTCTAGATTTACACATATATCGAATTTACTCTAAAACAAAACTAACCACAGTAAGCTATGGAATGCGTGTTTTCATTTTCAACTTTGAAATAAACGCCACAAACCATTGCAGCAAATAATTTGCAATTTTGATTTTATATTGTTGTTTTGTTGAAGTTGCAACAAAAGGATAACGCACCCGTTTGTGGTCAGATCTCTTCGGAAGAAAATCATCTAAACGAGCGGATGCCGGTGCGCGAACTTGATGCAACCAATTAAACTTAGTCAACTCGACTGTCTGTCTACACATTTGTTAACGCGGCAGCGACGCCTGAGCGGCTCGCACTCCAACCAACATGCAGCCCTCTCTTCGGTTGTGCTCGTCTTCGTCACCGCCTGTAACCCCTGGGCGCCTCCTCAAGCTGGTGTCGTTTGTCGTTTGTCTCCGACCAGGTAAACCACCCCAGCCTCTCCGTCCTGCTGGTCATCTCACTTCTCAACTTCCTCCCAAGCGAGCAGATTGAGACCCAACCCACCAGCGAACCAACCCAGTCCAGTCCTCCCCCTCTATTCGGGCCGACTACTACCAACCGCAACAGTGCAAGCAACTGTACCAACCACTCGAGCCA
>JAADYG010000207.1:0-45275 GCA_023338115.1 Phytopythium boreale
CGGCGGGCCATTGTCTCCGTCGACAAAATGGGCGTAGTTGATGGCATGCTGCAGACTGAAGTGAGTTTGCACCCCAAGCGCCGGGTCGATCCACTCGCACAGCTCCAAGGTCATCGGCCGGTCCTCTACGTCCAGCAGATCAGCGAGAATGACGGCCGCGTCTGCTGACCCTGGGCCGTCACTGTCGCCCAGAACCCGACTCAACACACGGTTGTCCAGTTCGACAACGTCCTCTCGCGTCCAGTGTTCGCGCTCGAAGGCGATGTGGCGGAGCAGCAAGGCCACTACAGGTGCGACAGGTCCACCGCGCCTCTTTTAACCGTCACCACTTCGTCACTTAGCGTTACGGTAACCTTCTCGCCCGCTACCGCTGACATTTGGCCATAATGAATACTCCCTTCCACTCCACGGCGACGGCCTGACGAAGCAAGGAGCCGTCGGACGCGCCATTCGCCTCCTTCGACGCCACAATGCGACGCTTCGCTACTTGGAGGTCGACCGCTCCGGTCAGCTCGGAGACATCATGTAACCCTTGGAACGCCACCTTGTCTCCTTCGATACTGGTAACTTTCGCATAAAACAGGGCGAGGAAACAACCTCCTGCGTCTTCGGGACAGGTGCAGGTACGAGCGGGACGTCAAGCGCGACATCGGAGTGACGGGGTACGGAGTGCTTCGTTCACGAGGGCTTTAGCGAGTTGCTACGAGCTGGAAAATCTGAAACTAACCTAGGCAGGCTTCGACTCGACCCTACTGCTACCGTTAGTTTCTTCTACCTCTGGAAAAGCTATTTTCATCCGGGGCCCGCCTGAAAATCTCCATGCGCACAAGAGACCTCTCGTCAAACCAGCTTACCATGTTTGAGGCCTCGTTCCCGAATCTCCAGACACTGTACGTGTGAGCGGTCTCCTTCTTGCTGCTCAATAACCGCATACTCCTTGATAACTTGGCTCTTTGTCGCTTCGCGCATACTGCCATTTTGCGCGTCTTGAAGATACTTGAGCGGGAACAACCTCATGGAGATCCCCACCGGCGTCTACAAGTGCAAGAATCTGTCGAGTCTGTACGTAAGAAGGCCTCTGGAATGCCTTGGTGTTGACCACAAGTCAAGACTTACCTCTGGTAATGCTCTCCACATGTGGAAACGGTAGGTCCATCGGGGAGAATCCGCTGTCACTCAATGCAACGAAGGCGCAGCTGGAGTTCTTGCGCAAGATTGACGAACTCGACCTCTCCACGGACGATACCCGCATGGCAAACTATGACTGCGACATGGGCGAGCTCAACGGCATCGCTGTCTGTGTCACGGACGCGAACGACACAGCATCGTCTTCGTCAGGAGGTGTCAGCAGCGGCAGCAGCAAACGCACGGAAGGAATCATCAGCGGTGTCTGCGGAGGTTTCGCTGCATTGGGGCTGATCAGTGCCTTGCTTCTGTACCACAAGCGTCGACGCGATGACGCGACCAACAAGGACATCCAGTCCATGGCCACGCCCGAGATAGGCTCCACACTGACAGCGACGATATGACGGACACGGATGCATTTACGGCGATCTCCTCCGCTGCGCTTGCTTCGGACCCGAGGCTGCTGCCGCTGCAGCTCAACCCGCGGGAAGTGCAAGACGTCTCCGTGCTGTACGAGGGTAGCACGAGCGTGGTCTGGCTTGTGAGGTACCGACGTGACACCCTCTTGGCGTCCAAGCGCCTACGCACGGGTGCAATCAAGAACAAAAGAGCTGCGGCGTTCGTGCGGGAGATCAAGCTGGCGGCCAAGCTGGATCACCCGTCCATCGTCAAGCTCATGGGAATCACGTGGGGCCCTAGCAAAAAAGAAGCGCGCCCTACCAGCGGAGAATCTGCAGGCGTTGTACGAATATGTCGAGCTCGGATCGTTGCGCGAGTACCTGTCGAGTCCAGGCGTCCCGCGGTCGTGGCATGCCGAGAAGCTTGAGGTTGCCATCGATGTCGCAGACGCGCTCGTGTACCTGCACTCTTTCATGCCGCCTGTGCTCCACCGGGATTTGTGCGCGTCCAACGTACTGCTGACGGGTGAGATGCGCGGGAAGCTCGCGGGCTTCAGCCTCGCCACGAGGAGTCGCACGCGCGCGATCGGAGGCCAGGCTTCTTTTCTGGGAAGCGGCAGTATGGGCGAGGAGGTGGAGCCCGGCGTCACTACTGCGCGATGGGCCGCTCCTGAGGTATTGGCCAGCGCGTGCGATTACGGCGAAGCTGCCAACGTGTACAGCTTTGGCGCCATGCTGCTGGTGCTCGATGCGCACGCGATGCCGTTCCAGGAGCGCGGCCAGGCTGTAAACGCCAGCAAAAAGGGGGCAGCGCGGCCTCAAGAGGATGAAACCGAGGTACTGAAGCGCATCGTGACCGGACAACTCCAGCCGGCGTTCGGCATGCACTGCCCGCCACGACTCGCCGCGCTGGGCCTCGCGTGTCTTGACCGGAGCCCGTGGGAGCGCCCGCGCGCGCCCGACGTCGCCTACCGCCTCCGCCAAGTGCTCGCGGCTCTGAAGTTGAAGTTGCTGCATGCTGCAGTGTCACAGTCCTGAATCTTACCAGGAAAGTATATGTCATTCATTTGAGGGGCTTTGCTTCCTATCGCTTTTGAGAGGGTTTCACAAGGATTCAAGTGTCGCCATACAATTTCCAAGTGTAAGTACCTAGTAGTTCTTATCTCGTCCACTGTGCCGAAGGTGCATTCCAGACCTTTGAGCTTAATGGCTCGCGCTCAGCTCGTTGAGACCCTCGCGCAGCTTGTCGGCGACGTCAGGCGCACGTGGTCGCTCCCACGGGCTCCGGTCAAGACACGCGAGGCCCAGCGCGGCGAGCCGTGGCGGGCAGTGCATGCCGAACGTCGGATGGAGTTGTCCGGCCACGATTTGAAGCAGCACCTCACGCTCGTCCGCTGCTCCTTTGGTGGAAGAGCTTTCCGCGTTCGTTGTTGTGTTCTCGAACGGCAGCACGTGCGAGTCGAGCTCCAGAAGAAGCACGCCGAATATGTACACATCGGCGGCCTCTCCGTGATCGAACGAGCCAGCCAGCAGCTCGGGCGCGACCCACCGCTTGGTAGAGCGGGAGCCAACGGCGTCGCCAGCCACGGTTGCAGTCCCGAAACCAGCGAGTTTGGCGTGCGTGTCGGTCGTGACCAAGACGTTGTGTGAGCGGACGCTGCGGTGCAGGACGGCCGGAGTCCGCGAGTGCAGGTACGCGAGCGCGTCGGCGACGTCGACGGCGATCTGGATCTTCTCCGTGTGCTTTGTGCGAGCAGTGCCAGGGTTGATCAGGTACTCGCGGAGTGTGCCGTTCCCAACGTACTCGAACAACGCCTGCAGTTCCGGCCCGTTCGGGGTAGGGCGCCACGTGATCCCAACGAGCGCGACGATGCAGGGGTGGTCCAAAGCCGCGACCAGATTGATCTCGCGGACAAAAGCGCCCATGTTCTCGCGCGTGGCTTCGTCGGTGCGCAGACGCTTGGAAGCGAGCAACGTGCCTTGCTGGTTCTTCGCAAGCCAGTACGTGCTGACACTGCCAGCGCCAAGCATGCGAATGTCTTAGATATCGCCCGGGTTGAGCTGAAGCGTCTGCAGCACTGGGTCCATCTGGTACACCTCCAGTGGCGGTCGTGATTGTGTCCCAGTCCTATCGACGCCATCGCCGCTGGGCACGACGACCGCCAGAAACTCCGTGCCGTCTTCGTCGACACGTCGATGTTTGCGCTTCAGGAGGAACGCGACCGCAAATCCCAACACGCCGACGACGCCTAAGGTCCCACCGATGACCGCACTTGTGCGCTCGCTACCCCCGCTATCATCAGCTCCAGATGTCGCGGTTGCTGTATCGTTCACGTCAGTGATACAGACAGCGATGCCATGGAGCTCGTCCACGTTGCAGTCGTAGGTCACGTCAGCGACGTCATCGGCTCCAAGATAGAGCATCTTCAGGTCGCGCAAGAACTCCAGCTGCGCCATGGTCAAGTTGAGCGTGAGCGCATTGGAAGAGACGTCGCTGTGATTCTGAGGCCGTGTGAGCAAAACAAGTCAGAGGTACGTCATCAGCCGATCTGTTCTTGAAATGGCTAACCGACGGCGGCGTACGTACAGAGATACTAGCTTCTTGCAGTCATAGACGCTGGACGGGATCTCCGTAAGGCTGTTGCTCGCCAAATTTCTGCGCACCTCCACAATGTGAGACGAGTGCTGTGCATGAGTCACTGATGAGTGTTAACATGTACTGAAGTATGTGTCACGTACAGATACTCGAGATTGGGAAGTGGTGCGTCAAACGAGGTGAGCCGGTTGTAGCTAAGATCCCTGCTTGTGTGCACAGTAAGAAAAGGGTGCGGTTAGTGCGGTAACATTTGTTCAACTCATCTCTTGTGAGTACTTGCGCACAGGGATTGGAGGGTTTCCGACGCCACGGACGCGTCCACCGATGCGATCAGGTTTCCGGACAGCGTTCTGTGGATGAGTGGATACGTCTGTCAGCGCGGCACCATCAAGCGCACAAAATTCAAGGATAGTATGCAAACCATGGCTTACAGAGTCGAGAGTGACGGCATCTGGACGGCAGCAGTGGGGAAGTCGGTGAGATTGTTGCCGGTAAGGTCCCTGGGCACGCAACGAGGGTTTTGAACGCATCAATGACGGCGAGCGAGGATTCAGTATGGAGTTGGAAGGCACCACCAGATAGCAAGGCTGTGACTTACAACGTTTGGAGGCTCGGGAACGAGGCCTCGAAGCTGATGATGTTGTTGTGTGCCAAGGACCTGCGCCGGCACGATCGCAACAAAAAAGCAGCAGCGAGATCAGTTTGATCTGTTGGTGCCCGCCGTACCAAACCGTGAGTGCCAGATGCATTGGGCGGTATCTTCGTACAGATCTGTCAGCACCTTGAAACCACTTGCTTCTGTTGTTGCTGCCACGCGTGGAATGTAGTTGCTATCGAGATTGCTGCAGAGAAGACGTCAAGACCACAACGATGGGCATTGGGCAAACCCCCGTGAGTGAGCTATCTCCGGAGCGCCTCCAACGAATACGCGGCAACAAACTTACAGAAACTGCAGCAAAGGAAGCGTCTCCGCCAGCTCCCACGGAAACACGTTCAGCAAGTCGTTCGCGAGCCTCAGGTACGTGAGGCTTGCGGGTAGCAGCGCGGACAGGCTTGCTATCTGCGCTTTCAAGTTGAAGTTGATGAGATCTAACGAGTCCACTTGGCTCTGGTTGGCTAGGAACGTCTCGGTGAGGGTCACATTGACCACTTTGCTCTTCAGCACGGAGAAGGTGTCCCTGCCACCGACAATAGTGCTGCAGCAATGGCAAGTCGTGCGAGAAAGAAGACAAGTCAGTCGTAACGAAAAATCCAACGTCAACACCAACACGACGTACACCATGTTGACGAATGCGTCGATGTCGAGTGTGCCGATAGCGTCCAGCAGGTCGTCGTTCACCGTGAAGTAGCCAGCGCTTTGGTCTAACAGAAAGTCAACGTCCGAGTTGTACGAGACGTTGTCCAGAGCGCGCGCTGCAACCTCCTCGTCACTTTGCTACATGCCAAACGGGACGTAAACCGTTACCGCCGACGCATTGGCGATCACACACAGGACAGCGCAAGTCCCGTCGCCATCAACCAGATCGTCCGCGACTGTGCATTCACTCATGTTCGCGCTGCTACTGCTGTCACAAGCGCCGCCATCCTCGCCGTCCAAGACCACGCACGGTGAGTACGCGCCACAGTAGGAGGCGCACGCCGCACTGGTTTCGAGTACGTGGAGGCCGGCGGCGTCACATCCCGCGGAGCTGGAAGACGCGTCTTGAGCCGAGGCAACGCCAGTCAAAGCGAGCAGCAACGAGAGCCACAGCGTCGCTCGCAGCGCAAAGGCGCGGGGTATGATGCTCTTGGTTGGATCGGACGGAGCGTGTACTGTCCGTCGTTGACGTCGAGAATGGGACTCTGCTGGCACTGCTGGCAAGGCGAGTCTGACTCCGGGCGGCCGCCTTGGTGTTAATGCTACCGTTGCGCCAACGCCTGCGGCTACTGTCCAGGACGGACCCAGCAAGCGCGCGGTCGTCGTTCCAGCGTGGACAGATGACTCATCTGATGAGAGAAGGCAAGCCGCCCACCGGATGGGAGAAATGAGGTACAGTGCAGTACCACACTCACACCGTCACTGGTGGCTGCGCGTTTGGGTTCACAGGGGACTCGTCTTGCTGTACCCCGCGCGTGGGAATGGTACAGAAACAATTTCCGACTGACCGTTATCGAATGATGACTGCGGGGCTGTGTGATGTCTGTAGGTTGACGCTTCGCCTGCGTCGTGAATGCGCGACAGGGAGCCCGGTCTGCTCTCACGCCTGAGTGACCCTGCACTCGAGAAGCGACCATTGTCGCCCGGTTGGAATATCACTACGGCCGTGCGGTAAGCGGTGCGTCACCTCGTCTGCGACTCGCTGCGTCATCATGGCCGTAGTGCACATGCTTGCTGCTGGACTCGACGAAGAGTGAACCCAAATGAAGAGTGGGTCTACTTGCTGCGGAGACCCGTCTCCAGTTTTACGCCAGCTCTATAGAGAGCTGCGTTGGATATGTCCTGTGGCCCGCCCGTTCTGCTCGTCTTCTTGCGGGTAGCCCACGATCTCGGCCAACTCCGTCCAGTATAGGATTGTCGGTGATCGCTGCGCCACCAAGACAAGCAGCTCGGGGTACTGCTGCGGCTCCGTCAGGTCGCCATCGACTCCGTCGGCATCCGTGGTCTCCGCGTGTTCACGCCGCTCCCATTCAAGACCGTTGCAGTTGTCCCTGAAGCCGAGCCAGGTGCCGAGATTAGCTCGTTGTCATCGCGATCCGAAGATGCGGCGGCCGCAATCAGCGCTGGTGGTTGCACTGGTGGTCCTCGCGAGTGCCGGGCTTATTTCTGGCGTACTCGCTCAAAGCGGGTCCTCCTCGTCGTCAGGGTCCTCCGTCGCCTCGTGCTCCTCCACGACGACTTTCTCGCGGCTTCTCTCCTCGGCCTCGGGCTGCGACGCCGTCTGCGCTGTGGACGAACTATGCGTCGTCGTCAACACCAGCGAGGGCAGCGGCAACAGCTCGAGCCTGACCGAAATCTGCAGTGGCGCTACCGTTGGCGTCGACTGCACTCAGGTAAGCGCGTCTGACGCATCGTCCGTGGCGTGTGAGTACGTGTGCGTCGCTCCCGCGGCGACAGAGTTTGTCCTGTTGGTCGAGTTTGGAAACTACGAGAGTGAGGAAGAGCGCGCGCTGCGGGCCAGGAATGGCAACGAGCTAGTCGACAGTGTTCTCGCGAGCCTCAGCGACGACAGCAGCATGCATTCAACGTTCAGCAACGACGTAGTCACGTCGGTGGGCCAGCTCAGCTTGGGCTCGACCGTCAGTACCTTGTATGTACTGACGTATGTCTGCTGCGCTTGTCGGACGATGGACTGACTGACTGACCAGTGCTGGCTGCTGCTTCGTGGTCTCCGTATAGCCAAATATCTGGAGGAAAGAGCTACCGCGACACCGTTCCGGTCAAAGTTGCGCTGCTCGAGTTCGGTGACGACCTCTTGCATCGCAGTCCAAGATCCTGAAAGTCCACCTCACGAATCTCGATCTTAGCTCCGTCACCTCGCGGCTGTCGACCCTCCTGCCGCCCGGGTTGTCGCTCCTCGCGCTTGACAACACGCTCCAGCACGAGTTTCCGATGCATCTCGTGACCGCGTTCCCGTCCCTGATAACGCTGTACGTGAAGATGCGTGTTCGTTCGGATTACAATGGTGCGTGAACGTTTTACGCTCATCCCAACTGACACTTGATCATTTTTTGTGAATCGTCGCGTGCTTCATGCAGGTCGCTGACGTCCAACTACATCACGAGCGTCAACTCGTCCGTCACGTTCGACTCTCTGATATACCTGTAAGTCGCTCTGCGCTACACTGCACTCGTTCGCCTTGCCTCCTGCGTGTTCTAACTGCTGCGTGCTGCGATGATCCCGCTTCCTTCGTTCCATCGCGGCCATCGGTGTTGCAGAGCACTCTATTTCGACAACATCTCGCACTTTGACGCCGCGCTCCCCGCTCTAGAGTACCTGTGCGCGCTACCCATGCATGTCGTTGCGCGACTAATGTACTGACGTCGCGCTTACGAGAATATGTGCTCTTGCTGTGAACCTGAGATGACAGATCCTTGGAGTACAACCACCTAACGGCAATGCCTTTGACTGGCCGGTTGCCGGCACTTTCACACCTCTAAGAGGCTCCACGTGGGCGCTCGGTGTGACCCTCGCCACCATTCCCCACTAACAACATCCGTACTGCGTTGTATCTTGTGGGAACTTGCACAACTGACAGATATATGGACCGTAACAGCGTGCAGGATGTGAACGCTTCGTACAGTTCCGACACGCTCGTTTTCTGTACGGTCGTTCAGAGACGCTGGAGCCACTTGCCGTGTCCACCTGTGTACAGCAGGACCTAACAAGGTGTCTGCTTGTCAATATATTGTACGCAGGAGCTTCACTAACAACGTCGTATCGAGCTTCACAGCCGAGTTTCCCAGTCTGGAAGAGCTGTATGTGGGGTTATACCCGTCTGCTTATTCACGCCGCCGACTTTCGCACTGACATTTGACAAACACTACGTCGTTCTGCTCTCGGTACCTGGACAACAACTCGCCCACCGAGATCCCGTCGAGTATCTACCAGTCTACGGGGCTACGGAAGCTGTGAGTATCGACCATGTCGAAAGTGGTTTCCTCTCTCATGCGAGTGTTGCGTTAGTGACTGATGGTGGGGTTTTGTTTGCATCAGGACGCTGACGGGAAACAACCTGACGCTCACAGTCACGCCGAGCCAGCTCGCGTTCCTTCAGCGCCTAGAGACGCTCAACATCAGTACCAGTGACAACTCATCGGCCGCGTTTGTCGGCTGCGACTCGATCGAAACGCTTCAGAACGTCAGCGTCTGCGTCATCAGCGAGAGCAACGGGACCACAACAACGACGGACGTCACTAGGCATGGAAGCCACGCTGCCGCTATTGCAGGAGGTGTCGCAGGCGGCGTCGTCGTGACTGTATTCGCGGCATTCCTCTACTTTCATCGCTCCAAACAACAAATCGACAACGGCGATGACGATGACGAAGGCTCTCAGTACGACCCGGTGACGCCCTGGAGCGATCCGCAGCTTGTGGCGCTACAGCTCGACGCCGATGGGATCGAAGACGTCAAGCGACTGGGTGTCGGTCTGTATGAGGAACTCTGGCTCGTCAGGTACCAGGGCGATCGACTCTTGGTGTCCATGCGATTTCCCGCTTACGACATCACGCGCGAGCGCACGCAGGGGTTTGCGGGCGATATCAAGTTCATGGCGCGTCTGGTGCACCCCAACATCGTCGCGCTTGTTGGCGTCGCCTGGACGCCCGACGGCGGCTTGCAGGTGCTGAGCGAGTACGTCGACAGCGGCGACCTGCGCGAGTACTTGAGGAATAGCACCGATCACGGATGGAGCGCGACCAAGCTGCGGATCGCCATCGGCGTCATCGACGCGCTCGCATACGCGCACTCGTTCCTGCCGCCGATCGTGTACGGCGGGCTCAAGTCGCACAACGTGCTGCTCACAAGTGACCTGGTGCCCAAGCTCACCGACTTTGCCGCGTCACGTAAGCACTCTGGCACCTTCTCGGTGATGGCGGCGATGCCCACGTGTCGGTGGACGGCGCCCGAGATGCTCTCGTACACTCAGGAGTGCGACCAGCGCTCCGACATCTTCGGTTTGGGCTGGTTGTTGGCGGAGTTGGACTCGTATCGATATCCCTTTGAAGGAGAAGTCAACGCTCACGGCGAACCTCTCGGGGATGTGGAGGTTTGGCGGCTGATCCTCGCGGGCGACTTGCGCCTCTCCATCTCTCCGACGTGTCCGCGCAACGTTCGTGCGCTGATTGAGCGCTGCCTGGCGCTGGACCCCACGCTGCGGCCGTCGGCTGCCGAGTGCGCGTACGAGCTGCACGTAACGCTCCAGAGTCTGTCGGCGTGAGCGGATCGGTTCTCAAGATGTCTGGGTTGAAGTCAACGGGCCCACCAAACCAAAAATAACAACAACAACAAAGTACGTGCATTTGATGAGCTCGTAACGCAAAAGCGCTGTGTGTTGGCCGCTTGCTGCTAGCCCTGTGCGGCAAAGCCGAACTACTTTCACCGTGCCCGAGCGTTCGGGCAGTCTTCGAAGATGACGCGACCAGTTATGCGGTAGCTCCGAAAGCCTTGAGCACCTGGCGCAGCTTGTACGCCACGTTGGGCGCGCGCGGACGGTTCCACGGGTTCCGATCCAGACACGCGAGCCCCAGCGTCACAAGCGCCGGCGGACACTTCAACCCGAACGCCGGCTGCAACTCGCCAGCCACGATACGTTGCAGCACCGCGCGTTCGTCGACCACGCGCGAGCGAGTATCAGAGCCAGTGTTGCGCGTGAAGGCGTCGTCAAACGGCAGGCCGTGCGAGTCGAGCTCCAGCAGCATGACCCCGAAGCTGTACATGTCGGCGGCTTCTCCGTGGTCGCTGGCGCTCGCCAGCACCTCCGGCGCGACCCAGCGAGCAGCACTCGCGCCGCGTTCATCTACGGCTTCGCCCCTTCCACTGCCTCCGAAGCTAGAACCATGGAACGAGGCTAAGTCGCCGATGCCGTCTCCGCTGTCGCCCAACTTGGCGCATCCGAAACTCGCGAGCTTCCCGCGCATGTCGTTCGTCAGCAAGACGTTGGACGAGCGCACGTCGCGGTGGAGCACGGGCGGGGACAGCGAGTGTAGGTACACCAAGGCGTCGGCGACGTCGATAGCGATGTCCAGCTTCTCGGCGTGCCAAGTGCGCGGCACACCGGGGTTGGCAAGGTACTCCTGCAGCGTTCCATTGTCGACGTACTCGAACAGAGCCTGCAGACTCGCCGCCACTTGGACGGGCTCTTCTTTCTCGCCAGCGCGCCAACTGATACCCGCAAACTTCACGATGGTCGGGTGGTCGAGTGTCGCCATAAGTTTGATCTCGCGCACGAAGGCGGCCACGTTGTCTCGCCTCGCGTCCTCCGTTCGGAGCCGCTTGGACGCGAGCAGCTTGTCGCGGCGGTACCGGACGAGCCAGTAGACGCCTGTGCTTCCCTCTCCGATCATGCGGATGTCCTGGAGGTCGCTCGGGTTGAGTTGGAGCGGCAGTAGCTTGGGGTCCGACGCCAGCAGCGTGGAGGAAGATACCGTCGACATGCCGGTGGTCGTGACGTCGTTGCTGTCGGTCACCGTCGAGCCAGCGGCCGGGGTAGCCACAGACTGGTAGTCCTTCCCATCCGCGTCGTTGCTGTTCCGCTTCCGGTACATGAAGAAGGCGATGGCCGCAATCAGCAGCGCGAGAGCAACGACGCCGCCCACGACGCCGCCGATGATTGCACTGGTGTTGCTGCCGCCTCCATCGTCAGCGTCGGATGACGTGGTCGCTGTTTCATCGGCATCCGTGATGCAGACGGCGACACCGTGGAGTTGGTCCATGGAGCAGTCCCACGTCGCGTTGGCCACATCCGCAGCCGAGATGTCGATCGTCTCAATCTTGCGAAGGAACTCGAGCTGCGCCCTTGTCAAGTTGAGCGTCAGCGGGTTGTACGAGATGGTGCTGCGGTGCGAAAACAACGCGGACGAGTAAACGTGTCAGTTGCATAGAGGAGTTAGCTACGGCGGTCGCGATCCTTCGATACGTACAGATAGGAAAGCTTCGAGCACTCGTAGATGCTCTCCGGGATTGCTGTCAGTGAGTTGGAACTGAGGAACCTGGAGAAATGAAGGGGCAGAGGCGACAAGCGTCAGCAGTTGGCGGTGTCGACGTCGGGAGACACCACAAGCACTTACAGCGTCTCGAGATTGGGGAAGGAGCCCTCGAACTTGGTGAGTCCGTTCTGGTTGAGGTACCTTTTGAGTAGCAAAAGATGTGAAGTGAGCATCGGCAATTCACGAGTGACGCGGGCGAGATTGGTGTGCGAGCTCACAGCGATGTGACCGAGTCGGAGCTGACCGACGAATCGACGGTCTTGATGCTGTTCTCGCCCATGTCCCTGTCCATTCCGAGAGCGTTAACGTTAGCTGGTCACGCTCGCTTTCTCTCTGTCATGAGAGGGGGGACGCCTTACAGGTACGTGAGGAACGGCATTTGGCTGATCGCCGCTGGGATTTGCGTCAGGTTGTTGCCGTCGAGTAAGCTGTCACGTAACAGGCAAGCCGACGAGCGAGACTGTCAGGCGCCATGGTGAGGCAGCAGTGTCTACGAGAGAGCGCCTAAGCTTACAGGGTCTCGACGTTGGGGAAGGAGCCGTCAAACTCCGTGATCGCGTTGTCGGATAAGGACCTGCGAGGGTCATACAAGCGCGTGAGGTCATGGTCACGATATGCAAATGGTAAACGATTATCATGGCAGCCACGCGTACAGATATATGAGCGACGTGTAGGTACTCGCCGTCGGCGCCGTCACGCTCGAGAAGTAGTTCTTCCGGACCGACCTAAAGGGGAGCAGCAACCACCGCAGTAATGGCATGTGAGCACCAACAGACAGGCTTACGATATCTTGAGCCAGCCTGAGGGGTCACGTACAGGGTAGAGAGTGACGGCATGACCTCCACCACCGCCCATGGGAACTCGTAGAGCAGGTCGTTCTCGAGCGTCAGCGACGTGACCGTCGAGGGCAGCAGCGCCGGCAGGTCGACAACCTGGTCCTTCAGGTTCAGACTCGTGAGCGTGACGCTCGTCACCTGGCTCTGGTTGGCCACGAACGTGCCCGTGAGCGACACGTTGGCCACCTTGCTCTTGTAGAAGCTCATCTCGCTCTGGCCGCCGGCAATCACCCTGAAGAGCACAGGCACCTGTGAGTTCGGACCTCGTTAGATATGCGTGATGTCGACCGGTGATGAACGTACACGCTGGACGTGTACGGGTTGAGCTCGACCGTGCCGACGGTGTCGAGCAGGTCGTCGTTCAGGTAAAAGTACCCGTCCGCGCTCCCGTAGAGGGTATCGATGTAGATCTGGTACGAGTCATTGTCGACGGCTCGCTCCGCAATCTCCTCCTCGCTTTGGTACGACCCGAACGGCACGTAGACGGTGAAGGACAGCGACGAGTACTGCGCGCACGCGACGGCGCACGCGTCGTTCACGACGCAGTCGCTCGTGTCGCCCAGCACGCTGCCGTCGCTCTCACACGTGAGCCCGGCGCTGTTGAGCACCGCGCACGGCTCATACGACGCACAGTACGAGCCGCAGACGTCGTCGCTCGAGAGCGCGTCGAGTGCCACGTCCGCCCCACACGTCGCAGGCAAAGACGAAGAAGAGGAGGAGGAACCGCTGGCGTCTTGCGCGAGCGCCTCGCCGACACTGACTCCGAGCAGCAGAAGAGCCGCGAGAGGGCAGCGGAACGCGCGCGGAGGCATCTCGGTGGCGATACGAAGCGGTGCCGTCGTTGAGTGGGTGGTCTGGTCTCTTTCGAGGTTGGTGGGGCTGGCGGGAAGCAACAACTTGTGGGGGCGGATTGACTAACCGACTGGCGCAGATGGTCGACTAACGCGAAGGGAGGGGCCGCCAGCCGCCTATGCAACCAACTGGCGAGCCGGTCGGGAGTGCAGGGTGAACCCAATTGCAAAGGGGGACGCGCCGGATTGCTGTGCCGGCATCGAACGGCGAGTCGCGCGTTCTGTATCTGCGGGTCCCACTGTCGGGACTTGCGCACCCCGCACTTTTCGCTGTCTGGTCCTTGAAGGTGATGGCGCCGCGCCTGATTTCGGATGGCCGCCGCTCTGTAAAAGTTGTCAGTGGGTCCACGGTTCAATAGTGAAACCAAGTCAAAATGCACCCAGAAGGTCGTCATGGACTCACCTTGACGAAGAGAACGAGATGGCGCGGCTTGACGGATTTTGGGCAGGCGTCTCCTCCTTCCCATACTGACAGCGAGATTTCCGGTTCCCACATCGAGGGCTGCGCGTTTCTGGGGCGCCGCCAGCGGCTGGCGCGACAGATTGTCCAAGTCATTCCACGCGCGACACGAAGACGGAGGGGGAGGTGGAGGAGATGGCCTGAACCCAATTGCCAAACGGTAGACTGGCGCAAAGAATGCTGCGGGCGGGGCGAGATGGGCGCTTGCTGTTCTGTCCCCGCACCGTCAAGGAAGCCTTTCCTCTGGCCACATCACTGTTGCCAACAGGCGTCGCTTCTTCCTGCGCATCGACTGGCGGTCGCGCTTGGTACTACTCAGTAGCTGCCCGCGGTCTCCGACGCCGTCGGTGCGTGTCAAAGCTGCTTCGAGCTTGTGTGTCGAGCGTCATCCAGTGAAACGAGGGGTTATGGCGCCATCGCGCCGCTTCCTGTTGCGAGCGCTCGTCTCGGCCGCGCTCCTGAGCGTCGGGACCGGCCAAAGCGCGTCTTCCTCTTCTTCTTCCTCCTCCTCCTCCTTGTCGGACGCTTGCTCGTCGGCGACCACGTTCTCGACGTTGCTCGCGTCCTCGTCCGCCTGCGGAGACGTCTGCGCGCAGGACGACACGTGCGTCGTGGTCAACACGGCCGACGCGAGCCTCAACACCTCCACGCTCTCGGAAACATGCTCCGCTGATGGCGCGGCGGTCGGATGCACGGAAGTGGCCAGCAACGACTCGTCGCTCGGCATTGCGTGCGAGTTCCTGTGCCTCGCGTCGCCGCAGGCCGGCACGTTCACGGTGCTCGTCGCGACCGGCGAGTACCAGAGCAAGGAGGAGCAGGCGCTGCGCGCTGAGAACGGCGACGAGCGGTTCGACCGCGCCCTCGTGAGGCTCGAGGACGACAGCGGCGTCTACGCGACGGTCAGCAACGACCTGCTCCAGTCCGTCGGCGCGCTCTCCTTGGACTCGAGCATCTTCAGCTTGTGCGTGTTTCCGTCTTCATTTGTGGTTCTCGAGTCGGTGGACGTGCTAACAACGACCCTGTCGTGCTATGCGTGCCAACGGAACAGTCAATTGTCGGGCGGGAAGACGTACGACGGGTTCATCCAGGCGCACGTTGCTCTGATCGAATTCGGCGACGAATTCATCGCGTCGCAGACGCAGGTCCACTACGTGACGCTCTCGAGTCTCGACCTGACCAACGTCACCTCGCGGCTGCCGACGCTGCTGCCCAATACGATAAACAGCCTCGACCTCGACAACACGCTGCAGTACGAGTTCCCGACGCACCTCGAGGCCGCGTTCCCGTCGCTTGAGACCTTGTACGTCGTAGTTCTGAGAGCGGCTGAGTGAAGGTGCGACTGGTGCTTGACGCGCCCTGCGTCGTGGCTTGTGTTGTGAGCAGAACGCTGTCATGGAACTACATCCCGAGCATCAACTCGTCCGTCACGTTCGACTCGCTCACGCTCCTGTACGTTCAGCGTCACTGTCCGCGGCTCCTGTTCCATTGGCACAACTCATGCTCGTGATGTTCGTTCATCATTCTGTCGAATCGAACTGCCAGGTCGGTCAAAGGTAACAACCTCACGAGCTTCGAGGCTACGCTGCCCAACCTCCGGACTCTGTACGTTGCTGTAGACGCTGAAGCTGTTTCCTCCACCCTCTTGGATGCCATTCACACCGAATTCGTTGCCATGTTGACGATCACAGGGTCGCCCACTGGAACCTCCTGCCGGGGTTGCCGCCACCCGATCAGCTGCCCAGCCTCACAGGCCTGTACGCACATCGAACACAATTACTACTCATGCACCTCCACTCTGTTATCACCTCACGCTCACCACTTGCATGGACACGCGCGCCATGGCGGCAGATACATGGCGTACAACTGGGTGCGCGAGGTGAACGACTCGCACAGCTCCGACAAGCTCGTCTACCTGTGCGTTTTGGCTGCGTCTGCATCAGTGACGGTGCTGGTAGAGCTGGGTACGTATCTGACGTGGTTGATTGACGTGTGTGACAGGGACCTGACCAATAACAGCGTGTCGAGCTTCACGGCCGAATACCCCAGTCTTCAGGAGCTGTAAGCCACTGTTGCGGTCTGCTCTCGTCCCATTCGTATAGTTGGATGCTGATTCGGTCGAACTGGTCAGGTACCTGGACAACAACTCGCTGTCCGAGATCCCCACGAGTGTCTTCAAGTCGACAAGCCTGCGGATCCTGTGAGTGCATATCGTGCTGATAGCGAGAGCCACTCGGATCGCGACTAACCTGGGTGATCACCGTGACGGCAGCACGATTACAGGCAACAACCTGTCGCTCACGCTCACGACATCCCAGTTCTCGTTCCTCCAGGGCCTCGAGACGCTCAACATCAATGCCAGAAACAGCTCGTCAGCGGCGTTCGTCGGGTGCGACTCGATCCAAACGCTGCAGAACGTCAGCGTCTGCGTCATGAACGAGAGCAACGGCACGACTGTAATCACGGACACGGGAGGAAAGGGCAGCAACACTGTCGCCATCGCAGGGGGTGTCGCTGCCGGTGTCGTCGTTGTTGTCGTGATCGCCATTTACTGCTTCATTCGGCGCCGCCGCCGCCTCGCGAAGCAAACGCTGACGGACAATACCGGAAGTAGCGGCGGAACTCGCACCGGCTTCGTGACGCTCTGGAGCGACCCGCAGCTTGTCGCACTTCAGCGTGACGCCGACGCGATCGAAGACATTAAGCAGCTCGGCAGCGGCGCCTTCGGGGTCGTCTGGCTCGTCAGGTACCAAGGTGATCGTCTCTTGGCGTCCAAGAGGTTGCTAGCCGACAAAGTTACGCGGGCGCGCACGCAAGACTTCGTGAATGAGATCAAGCTCATGGCGCGGCTGGACCACCCGAACATCGTCGCTCTGTATGGTATCGCATGGACCCACGAGGCCGATCTGCAGGCGCTGACCGAGTTCGTCGACAATGGCGATCTGCGGGATTACTTGCTGCGAAGCACCCAGTCCGAGTGGACCACGTCCAAACTGGGCATCGCCATCTGCATCGTCGATGCGCTTGCGTACGTACACTCGTTCCTGCCTCCGATCGTCCATCGAGACCTCAAGTCGCGAAATGTGCTTCTCACAAGCGACCTGACGGCTAAGATCACGGACTTTGGCGCCTCTCGTGAGCAGTCCGCCAACATGACCATGACGCAAGGCGTGGGAACCGGGCGATGGCAGGCGCCCGAGGTGCTCTCCGGTAGTCAGGAGTACGACTATCGCGCCGACATTTACAGCTTCGGCGTGCTGTTGGCGGAGCTGGACTCGCATCTGCTGCCGTACGAAGGAGCACGGGGCGCAGGCGGCGAGATGCTCACTGATATCGCCATCCTGCACATGGTGGCAATGGGCCAGCTGCGCCCCAGCTTCTCGCCGAGGTGCCCGCGCAGAGTGCGCGCGCTGGCGGACCGGTGCTTGGCGCAGGACCCCAAGCACCGGCCGTCGGCTGTTGAGTGCGCGTACAAGCTGCGTGCGGCGCTGAAGTCTGTGGCATCGTAAGGCGGAGATATGACAGAGTATAGTGCGAGCAAAACGAATGGAGTGGCGCACTTACATGGGCAGACGCTCGAGTCCAGTTGCTGGCTTGATATTGGGGCTTTCATACTTTTGGCTCCAGCTTGCAGCCTTATGACACCGAGTTACGCGTCTTGATGACCTGCGTGAACGAGTCGCGGTCCTGCGAGTTCGCGTCATGTCCCTCTGGTTCACCGTCGCGTTGCTTGCCGATTGAGTCATCCCTGAGACGGTCACGGCCATCGTTGCCTCCTCCAAAACCGCTTCGCGTTGCCATCGAACCGCTCCCCGCAGGCGACAACGACGGAGACGATAGCCACGTGAAGTTCTCGTCGGCAAAGAAGGACGTGCCGCGCTCCGACCACCACACGCTGTCGTCGCTACCACTCAACTGCGTCTGGTTCCGATCTGCACGAGATGGCAGCATAAACGACCCGTTCGAGCTACCGGAACGAGACATCCCACGGGTCTTGGAGCGGTCGCGCTTGAACGACGACGTTGGGCCGGGGTACACGCCCGTTTCCTGGAAGACCGCCTGCTTCTCCCGCTCGATCTCCGTCCGCGCGTCGGCGACAGCGTCCGCGACGTGCTTATCGATGAACCGTTTCGCCGCGAGCTCCTTGTACTTTTGGAGTGCGAGCTGTTCGTTGGTTGCCGTTTCATCGGCTTGCACGAACGATGAGCCTCCGCCGCCAGTCGCTGCGAACCGGTCGTCGGGGAGCGGAATGCTGCCACTGCCGGTTCGTCGATGAGTCAATGCTGCTTGAAGCTGCACGTGCGCATCGGAGAGCAGTTTCTTCTGCCCGACGCGCTTCTTGAGCCACTCCTGCGCCTCCTGACGCGCTTCATGCGCCACGAGCGTCAGCGTCGCCTTCTCTTCCTCCCGCAGATAGTCCAACGTAGAGACGTCAAGCGCGGGGGCTGCCTTCATCGTTGACTGGAAGTGGTGCGGGACGAACAGCGAAGAGCGAGAGTGGCCTGAAGGTGATCGAGAAGGGCTACCAATCGGGCGACCAACCGGTAGATAGCCACTTGCATCCTGCATGGAGTACCGGCCCGACTTCGAATCTGCATCAACATGAAGAGCTTGGTGCCGATCGGCGGTACCAGACATGCTGGTCTTGCCAGCATGAGTTCTGAATGGAGCGAGCGGAGGTGGAAGTGCGGCTGCTGCGTCAGCAGACACCGGTCGACCAGGAGGCTGCCCATTCAGCTCAGCCACCGGCTGCGACTTTGCGCTATGAGTTGCTGCTGTTTGAATTCCTTCCGAATCGATCATCTTGCCACGTGGTGATACGGCTAATGCAGTTGACACGCTGCGACGCAACGTCTGTTGCGTGATCATCGCAGTGGGCCCAGCACGTGGACTGAGCGTAAGCTGTTGAACTCGTTCCTTGAGCTGCGTGATCGCATCGCCGGTCGAGATCCCAAACTGATCGACAACGTGGTAGTTGGTGAGGATCTTGAAGCTCAGAAGTAGCTCGATAAGGTCCGGGCTCTGAACGCCGAGGCGAAGCGCCCACTGAAGCAGACCCATTCGCGTCTGAGGCGTCACAACTCGCACGTCAGCGCCGCACGCGACGAGTTCACGGAACGCTGCGAGATTCTCGGCCTCAATCGCGACCATCAGCGGGTTCTTCGGCGTGACGAACTCGACGGCGCCCTCAGTTCCGGATTCTCCCTCTTCATTCTTGCTGGTGGTTTCGCCTTGATGAATTGAACGCACGCTACTGATATTGGCGTCTTGGTTGGAACCTGACCGTGCGCGACCCTCGGTCCAAACGTTTAGATCTTGGCCGTGTCGAGCAAAAAGGCGAATCAGCCGCGCGTCGCACCGGTTTCGGATGGCGACATGCAGCGGGGCAAGACCCTCTCGGTTCCAGCAGCCAGCGTACGCTTTCTCCTGGAAGAGGACGTCAATGACGTGCAGCATGTTCGGGTTACAGGGCCAGTGGGTAGCGAGATGGAGCGGCGAGTTGCCGTCCGACGTGACGCGCTCGAACGATTCGTGAACCATCGACTCAACCTCGCCCCACTGCGACGACATGGAACCTCGCGCTCGGCTGAACGATGACTCGGCGATTGATCGCTCGCCTATCAGCACTTGCGAATACAGCAGCAACAACAGTCCGTTGAACGCCGAGTTGGACGCTAGCGCTGCGTGCAGTGCCGTCTCAGCTGCAGTTCCAACCGCAGCCGTCAGCATGTGCGCCGCTTCCATTGACGATGCGACACGCTCGTGTATGAACGCCAGCATAAGACAAAGCACCCCCGTAGTCGCTTTCCCACCGGCCGCGGCGATGTGAAGAGGCGTACACGCATCGGAGTTGTGATCCGTAACGATCAGTGGCGGCTTCGTCGGCAGATGGAACGGCAACTGAGTCTGCTGCATAGTGGGCGGACACCTCGAAGGAGACGACATTGCATATTCGTCATTGAGACTGCGCAGGATACACTGGATCTGGATCTCGATCGCTTGCTGGAGGAATGCGGCTCGCTCGCGCGCGATGTCGGGATCTGTCTCGGCTCTTTGATTGTCGGCCTCCTCACCCTTGGCATTTTGCCGAGACATTGTTGTCGGAGGATGCGGATACGCAAAGTGCGCCGTCAGGTTTGTCAAACGCATGTGGCGCAGGTCTCCGTCACTCTTGGACTTTAGCCGGTCTCGCTTCCACTTCACAGTCGGTGCCGCTATCGCCCGCGGTGACCCCAAATCACTCCGATATGATGAAAGTCGGTGTTCACCCACGCTCTCCTGGGGATATTCACCTTTGTTGGTGCTCACGTCCAACCAAAAAAGCAGCTTGGCGAGGATGTGGAGTAGGCCTTCCTTGGTAGTGGAGTCCGTGAGCGAGATCTGTGCTGGCTGCCGATCCAACAACATGGATGCCAACTCCAGTTGGCCTGCTTTGATCGCCAGCATCACCACTGGAATCCCCGTCTCCCCGTCCAGCCACTGCTTCACCTTAAATTCTGCGCTTTCCCTCGAGGTGCTTTGCGCTTGATCGCTGCCCGCTGCTAGTCGCCGCGCTATTTCAGAAGCGAGCACGTACATGCCGAATCGAATAGCAAGCGCCAGGGGAGACGATCCGTTGGAGTCCGTCGCTGTAATACTCGCACCATGCGCGACAAGGGATGCCGCAGCTGCTGACAGACCCGATTTAATCGCGACGTGAACCGGCAGATCTCCGCTTCCAACGAGGAACCTTGCCTTCCGGGAAGCCGACGCGCCAGGTCCTTGTCGTAGTGAGTGCCGTAGCATACTCAACCAGTCAACGCCTGCTACGTCAGGACTAGCTCCGGAACTGAGCAGTAGCTCTGCCACGTCCTGCTGCCGATACTTGATGGCTAGCGTCAAAGGCGTATCGTTGGCGCGGCGCTCACGCGACTCGAATCCCAGCATCGACACCAACTGATCGCGCTCCGTGTTGGTGGAGTTGAAGGCGGAGCTTCGCTGGGGGCGGTAGAGCTGGACGATTCGCGCAATAATGTGGCGCGGAGCACCAACTTTGATAACCAAGTGGAGCGAGTTGTTACCGAAGCTGTCGCAAGACATGGGATCCACTGCGCGGCAGTCCACCAACTTGTTGACGAGTTTCCAAAGCCGCGCCTTGAGCGCCAAATGAAAGACCGCGTCTCCATTTCCGTCACAGATGTGAACGAGCTGTGAGTCTGTCAGCGATGAAGCCGATGCCAGCGGCACTGTCGGTTTTCCGATGCTTGAGCTGCTGTTGTCAGCATCACTGCTACTGAGAGCACCCGCGGTGCTGACACCTTCTCGATCAGCTGCAAATGCCGCGTTCACAGCGATATCAACCAGGAGCATCGCCAGCTCTTCGGCTCGGCTGTGATGTTGCGAAGCCTTGATGGCAATATGGAGAGCCGTGTCACCAGACGAGTTCACAAGGTCGAGGTACCGAAGGCAGTTGGAGCGCGACTTGCTATACGCCGTCTGCAGCAGGGTGTGGGCCGACTCGAAATCGCCGTGACAACAGAAGTACATTAACAGGTTCCACGCGTACTGGTCATCTGCCGGGACGCCACCGCAGCGAAAGCCCACGTCACCGATTCGCTCACGCAGAACCAGCTCTCGTCTTGATAGAGCTCGCGCCTCCGAGTCAAACGAGGCGGAGAAGAGCACTTGTGACGCAAAATCCCAGTTCAGAAGGCTGCCAGCACTTGCGCCAGCTTGGAGAAGCGCTTGGATGGTTGGCGTGAACGTGGGGTCGCTGGGATTTACAAGCAGTGCCAACTGAAGCGGCGACAGTGGCGACGACAGCGCATGGCCATCCATAGGGATCGGACAGTACAAATCCACTCGCGCCCCCGCTTCGATGAAGCTCTGCACTCGCTGAGGGTTCACCGCGGCTGACCGGCAGCTCGATAGCTCGTAAAAGAGACAGAAGGTCGCGAGCTGGCTGAGTACGGCGGGCACGGTCTCCTTCTTGTCGCTCCCGAGGACGAGCAGCTTGGTTATTTGGCCACTGCCACTAGGAGCTGGTAGCATGAATTGAAGATGCAGCGCCTGCTTTTTCGTCGAATCACTGTCGTTGAGCTGGATGACTTGCATCGAGACGAGATGGCGTAACGGATACCTCTTGGAGTGGAGTGCAGTCGTAGACGCAGCTGCTGTCGAATGGCTTGCTCGACCCGTCGCGTCCGTAGAAACCTTGAGAATCCCTGAGGCGGTTGATGAATGGAACGACGAGGACGTGGACGAGGACGCGAAGGTCGACGTCAGGCTGTGCCGAAACGAGGCGACCGAAGTGTTCTTCTTGCAGATCTCGAGCTCGCCCCATCGGAGAAACAAGTACCGTGTCTGCCAGCGGCCCAGCCAGTTTTGCGACTTCTTCATCACTTCCGCTTGAAAGTCCTTGAGCACTGGTAGACTTGTTCTTCCTGCTGCCTTCGCCGAGTCACCCCGAACGCTGGTGGTACCGACGCTTACAGTCAACGCGCCGCCTGAATCAGTCCAGGCCGACGGCATCGGGAGGATGCTCTGATCTGATAGGGGCGGGGTCTGTAACCTGGGCAACGCTAGCTCGTGCGCCTCGGCCGCACTTTTTCCGCTCGAGATCGACGATGACGAGAGCGCGATCTCAGGCTCGAGCGGGAACACGTCTTTCTCGTCCAGCCGCTCGCGGGAGTGTTGGTCGAGCGCCAGCTTCAGCTCGTCAAAGGTGACGGCGAGCACGGCCACGTCGCCCGCCTTCCTTTCATGCTCGTGGCGTTGGTTACCGCTCGCTTGATCAGCGCGCAGCAGTCGTTCCAGCCTCGCAAACACCTCCGGCTGCTGGTAGACGGGGAAGTAGGTAGCGAGGAAGCGTTGGAGCGACTCGGCGCGCCACACGTGCCGGTGGCGCTGGCGCTGGGTCATCGACAGCGCAAAGCTCGTGCCGTCGCTTGCGTCGTCCGATGCCGCTGCCAACGCATCGTGCGGCTTGCGCAGCGCCTCCAGGAAGGCGTCATGGAACGACAGCGCCGCGCTCTCGAACACGCGCTCATCTGGCAGAGCACACGACCGGTCAGAAGAGAAACGCAAACCGAGACCACGGAAGCGAACGCAGGGCCGCGAGCGTACACGCCTGCACGAGCTTGTCGTGGCACCGGTCCAGCGCGTCGTCCGCCGCCTCAGTCTCCTGCCCGCTCGCCATCGTCTCCGACCCCAGGGACTCTCTCTATCACACAGGTATAAGAAGAGAGGAATCGCGCCGCCTGCCGTCCTTTCTCGCGGCGCCGGGTTTCCCTTTTCTTCACGTTGCTCTTTTGCGCAGGTTGGGGCGCCGCTATCCAACAATTACCTGAAACTAACCATATCAAACCGTATGTAACCATTTCAACCGTTTGTAACGAGTCGTTTGCGTTTTGGTCCGGCCCGCGGGTTGCGGAATGGGTCGGTCGGAGCCCGCCGACCCGCTCGCTCTGACAGTGGTTAGGGCGGTGGGGCGGACCGGTCCGACGCGGTTCGGGTCGCGTTCGGACCGCGTTGACTGGCCCGCCGGCGCAGCACCAGCCATTCCGTCTGTGTTGCGCCGCTCGCCTGCCGCAACGCGGGGGGCTCTTTTCCATTTCGCCTTTAAAAAGAAAGCAAACCAAACACCATGGCTGTCGGTGAGTTGCATGTGCGCTCGTTGAGGGCTTGCCGGTGGGTCTCGAGGGTGTGCGGCGCGTGGGTGATGGCCATGGCGAGCGGTTTCGGCGGTTCCCCCGCTCCGATCCGATGCCTGGAGCCCGAGATCAACGAAGGATCGCGAGGATGCGTCGACGGGTGGCGCGGACGATACAGGGAACGCGAGCAGCGCAGAGACGAACTTGAGGCGTGGCGGACTATGACGGACAGGCTGCCGACGATACGACCGACAGCTATGACCATCAACCACCCGACGCAACCCAAGAGAGACCCACCAGTGACGACCATTATCACTGGGGCCGTAATCTAAACAGTGTGCTCGATGCAATACAGGCAAGAACAAGCGTTTGACCAAGGGCAAGAAGGGCGGCAAGAAGAAGGTGTAAGTGCCCCCGTCTACCCTTCCCGACAACACCACGTGCGGTCAAGCACCCGCTCTGTGGACGGTGCCTAACGCTGTGGCTCGTGGCTATGACCGAACAGCGTCGACCCCTTCACGCGCAAGGACTGGTACGACATCAAGGCGCCGGCCATCTTCTCGGAGCGCTCGTGCGGCAAGACGCTGGTGAACCGCACGTCGGGCACCAAGATTGCCTCCGAGGGCCTGAAGGGCCGCGTGTTCGAGGTGTGCCTCGCGGACCTGAACAAGGACGAGGACCAGTCGTTCCGCAAGATCCGCCTCTGCGCCGAGGAGATCCAGGGCAACAACATCATCACGGGCTTCCACGGCATGGACTTCACCCGCGACAAGCTCTGCTCGCTCATCCGCAAGTGGCAGACGCTCATTGAGGCCTTCGTGGACGTCAAGACCACGGACGGCTACCTCGTGCGTCTCTTCTGCATCGGCTTCACCAAGAAGCGCCCGAACCAGATCAAGAAGACGACGTACGCCAAGTCGGCCCAGATCCGCGCCATCCGCAAGAAGATGACCACGATCATGACGGAGGAGGCCAGCAAGTGCGACATCAAGGACCTGTTCCTCAAGTTCGTGCCGGAGATCATCGGCAAGGAGATCGAGAAGGCCACGCAGGGCATCTACCCGCTCCAGAACGTGTACATCCGCAAGTGCAAGATCCTCAAGAAGCCCAAGTTCGACCTGGTGCGCCTTATGGAGCTGCACGAGGGCGGTGCCGAGGAGAAGGGCGCCAAGGTGCCCCGCGAGGAGGACCAGCTCGTCGAGTCGATGGCCGGCGCGGGCGGCCGCCTCTAAGCGGCACGGAACTCCTTCCTGGACAACGCAGACGGGCGAATCGAATAGCGGGGTTGGTGGAGTTTTGAGTTCCTCTCTCTCTTTCTGAAGATGGGCGAATAAAGGCGAAATTTTTACCGAAAAACCCAAGTGATTCATAGATGGTCGGGTTTGTTCTTGACCCGGTTGATGCTGGGCATTGGTTGCAAGTCAACATGGTCATTTGGTAGATGCACGAATTGGTGTCTCCGCTCAATTGGTGTGTAGTTGTGCTCTGCCATTCTGCTTTTCACTACAAACTCCAAGTGCTTATCCACTACGCTTCTGTCGACCATCACGGTCGGACCATGCCCCGCAGCTCACTTGACCGTTTTTTGCTTCTTGGCAGGCGCTTCGCCATTCGCTAGTGCGGCGCCGTTGTCCTTGGTCGGGGCCGGCGGCGGCACCGCCTTCATCATGTACCGCGGCGGCTGCTCGCTGCCCACGCGCTCGAAGTCCTGTGAGTCTAACCGCAGGTACTCCCTGTCGAACGAAACAAACCACAACAGACGCGCGTTGGTCACTCGTTCCTCGTCGTTAGTGGCGTCGTTCCGAGCATGCAGACGCACGTGACGAAGGCGTGCAGGTTGTCCAGGCCGCCGAGCTCGGCCTCGCTGCGCGGGAAGAGTTCGAGCACCTGCTTGCACACGTCGCTCGCCGTCATGCTCGTAACGCCCTTGGACGCGCGCGCCTTCTCAAATGCCTGCCCGACACGACAATTCACCCCGTCAGGACATTATATGACAGCACCCAGCGGCATCTCAGCACCTCCTCGTCACCTTCTGCACCATCTTGGATCCGCTCATGGTGCTGCAGGCGGAGCGCAGCGCGGCCACGAAGTAGAGGCGCGCGCCGCCGATCTTGAGCGGCATCTTGTTGGTCAGCGCGACCGTTTGGTCCTTGGGCACGAACTTGCCGGCCGCGAACATGCCGTTCTTGCCCAGGCACTGCAGCTCCAGGCAGCACGCGGCCGCGTTCCACTGCACGCGCGCGTGCAGCCTTGATATGGCCTTCTGCTCGCCCAGGTGGATCTGCCCCGCGGGCGCCACTACAGCACAACAGAGAGGATAAACGCCGTCAGCTTTGGTCGCTCCGCTTTATAACCAGCGTCGTAACAACACGACGGAGCGCACCGCCGACGGGACCGCGGCCCAGGTCCACGGGCAGGTGCGTGACGAGCGCCTCGAACGGCTGGTCGTCCAGCACGCGGCCCACGAGCTTGGCGTACGCCAGCGGCGGCCGCTTCTCCACGAACTTCTTCTCCAGCGCCTTGCGCCGCTCCTCCACGTCCGCCTCGCCCATCCTGTCGCCGAGCCAATAATACAGCCCCGATACACTTGAGGAGCTCTGTATTGAGCATAAGCTTCGGCGGGAGGGACCAGCCACCGCGCGAGACGAACGTCCGGATGAAACTGTCACAATATTTTTCGAACACATGACCCTGTTCTTTCCGTTCTGATCCAATAGGACATATTTAGTAGGACAAAGACCCAAATATTGGTGTCGGCATGCAGACAGCGACGCCACGGGATCAAGCGCATGCTTCTCGACGCTACTGCAGCGCTGGTGTGGACGAAACGGAGACGCGGACGCCCGATTGTGAAGGTTTATTACTGAATACACACGCATGAAGACCCTAGCATGCAGCCCGCAGCTCCTCACATGAGCAGCAGCTTGGCGTGCAGGTCCTTGAGGTCGTCGGCCGAGTTGAAGCTCATGGCGGCCGTTCGCGCCATGAAGCGCTTGCGCAGATTCCCTGCTCGGCATCACGCACAGTCAGTCACATTCACCATGTTCACGCAATGCATTAACAACCAAAACTCACGGAAGGAGGCGCGCGTGGCGAGCTTCTGGCGCTTGAACTGCCGCGTGTCCTCCTCGATCTGCGTCTGGATGTCGTCCATGTGCTGGAAGCTCTCGCGCAGGCTCGAGATGTGCTCGACCGCGCGCTTGAGCGGCGCGACCGTCTCGCGCGGCGCGTCCTCCAGGAACGCCACCTTAGCCGCCACCTCCCGGAAGCGCTTGGCGCGCGAGTCCAGCGCCTGCCGCTCGAGCTCCAGCCGCTGGTTCTCCTCCGTCAGCTGCCGGATGCGCTTGTGCAGCGCCTCGATCTGCACCGACGCGCGGCGCTCCTGCTGCTCCTCCTTGGACAGCGACGGGTCGTCCAGGCCGTCCCCCATGCTGTCGCTCGCGCCCGGCTTCTGCTGCGTGCGCTGCAGTTGCGCCACCTCGTCCGCCACGTCCGCGGGGACCGCCACGATGTTGCGTCGCACATACAGCTCGAACTTGTCAAAGTTCTTTTCGAACGCCGCCTGCACCTTCTTCATGTACGCGCTCGAGCTCTGCCGCCACGATTAAACGCCGTCAGCAAGCCGTCAACGCGGCCAACTCGATGACGTTGAGGAAGCCTCACCTTGACGACGACGTTGAGCTGCCGCGCCTGCTGGTGCTTGTTGCCGTTGGACACGAGCTTCTGCTCGCCAAATAACGTCCGATA
This sequence comes from Phytopythium boreale, assembly GCA_023338115.1. Lineage (NCBI taxonomy): Eukaryota > Oomycota > Peronosporomycetes > Pythiales > Pythiaceae > Phytopythium > Phytopythium boreale. The sequence goes on from JAADYG010000207.1 coordinate 27,326, forward strand.
CCATGAATTAACCGCGCGTGGCTTCCTTCTAGCGATGACACAGGACCAAGAGACCGACCTGGTGCATGCCGTTCTCCACCTCGCCCGTCACGTCCCCGACGCTCTCGCTCAGCTGCGCGCTCACTACAGACGCAGCACACCGCACAATCGCATGTCAGGAACAAAGTAGACACCTTTAAACCGCACATAGAGCCCCGCGGGCGCACGTACGCTCCTCCAGGAAGGGCGCCAGCAGCGGCGGCGGCGCGCCATCGCGCTTGCTTGGTTTCCCCATACGCACGCGCCCGATTTGAAAATTGCCATTGCGATTTTTGATTTTTTGAAAGAAAAGTCGACAAACACTATTAGTTTCACAGATCACGGTGCTGGAAGTATACTGGTTCACAACACACGACATATATAGTACACACGTATTGTAAGCACTTGCTAAATTTATAGGAGGTTGCCAATGATGAATTCAAAGAAGCATAATGGTAGTGAGGCCCCCTCTCTTGTGTGTGTGATTGGCGACGAGCGGATCAAAAAAGCGCGTCAACCGACACCTTCGCCGCTCGAGCCCGCATCTCTACAGCGGCCCCTCTGCACAGCGAAGCACAGTACAGTACAGCTCGCAGCATGGCGCTCCTGCTCAAGTCCAAGACGCTGCTGAGCGCCGGCCGCCGCTTCTTCTCGTCCGCGCCCGCCGTCTGGGAGCTGTTCCCCGCCAGTGCGCGTCTCCATGTGTCGCCACGTCTCATTGGGTATGCACACGACTGACTGACTCTCTCTGTGTGTGCATATCTCTCTATTTCTCGCTCGACCTGGCTGGCAGCGCGCGCGGCGCCGGCGGAGCGCGAGGCCCCGCGGTACGTGCTGAGTATGCGCGAGAACCTCGAGTTCGTGCTGGAGCAGATGCGCCGCGTGAAGCAGCAGCAGCCGTCACCCGCGGTCCTCGAGCTGCTCAACCGCAACGCGCGGCGGCCTAAGAAGGTGCGCTGTCTCGCCTTCCGCTAGCAATAGAGGGAATTCCTGGGCTGTCTGTGCGGCTATTGACTGTTGTATGGATGCTCATCATGCAGGCCAACCACGGGAAGCGACCGTGCTCGCACCACCGGCGGCGACAGCGACGTCTCGGGCGACGCTCGGATTGAGCGGCGCTAGTAGCAGGACGTCCAACCCATTACAGGGTGGTGAGCGGTGGGTGAGCCTTTAGCTTGCCCACCGTTCGGTGAGGCGACTTAGAGATAGACTCGGAGCGAGCGCCGCCTCGCAATGGGATTAATACACACGTGAGTGACTCAAGCAAACGATGCCGTAGGCTTCATTATCAAGCGAGAGGCCGACAAGACCAGTAGGCCAATCGATTAATAGGCACGGGAACACAACATCTATACGACGGAGGCTACTAGTAGACGCGACGTGTGGCAGGAAACACCGCCACCCTCCATCGACACGGTCAGATAAGCTAGTTACGGCGGCGACGGCGGTCGCGCGCGACGCACGACGGGACGGGCGTCTCGTTGGTGGTCGCCTCGTCGGCCGTCTCCTCCGTTGCCGCCGGAGCAGCAGTCGTAGCAGCAGGAGCCTCGGTCTCCGGCGTCTCGGTCTCCGGCGCCTCGGTCGTTGGAGCTTCGGTCGTCGGAGCGAGCGTAGCCGGCTCGGTTGCAACCGGCGCCTCGGTCGCCGGGGCGGTAGTGGCCGGGGCTTCAGTCGCAGGGGCCGTAGTTGCCGGGGCCTCGGTCGCCGTGCTCGTCGAGGTGCTGCCCTTGAGCGGCACGCAGTTGACTAGCGGACACGCGAACGACACATGCTGCGTTAGTGATGCGAACACAACACTTGACTCCTCGACTGCTCGTCCATCACCACTCACTGTAGGCCTGCCACATCGCGTTCTGGAAGCCGAGCCAGTAGAAGCGCAGGACGCAGTCGCCCTGGCACAGCGAGTAGTCCACCGGCAGCTCCGAGTAGTCGGTCGAGCCGACGGCGCCGCCCGGGTACTCGTTCTCGCAGTTGTCGCCGCGCAGCGCCAGCGTGTCATCGAACCAGACCTCGCACGGGCCCTACACGTCGATTTACCGTCAGTCTATGGTGGTGATTTGCCTTCACTCCTTGGGAACTGAGCGTCGCTCCTACTGTACCTGGTGGGTGAAGCCACCGCCCTCGTTGCCCTTGAAGAGCAGCTTGCCGTCGGTCGGGAGGTCCTGTTGCGTACCGTCCTCGAGCGTATGGCCGCACGGGTAGTCAGGCGCCATCTCGAGCAGCACGTCGCGCACCGACATGTTCTTCTCGGCCGCCATCGTCTTGAAAATGCCGACCTGGTCGCCGCCGTCGCCGACTTCCTCCCAATAGTAGTCGATGCCGGCGACCCACCCGACGTTCGGGCTGCCGTTGTCCCACGTCGGCGCGGGCTGGTAGACGTACCCGTGGGCGTCCGCCAGGCGCGGCGCCGCCGCCAGGGCCGTCGCGGCCGCGAGCAAGGTGAGCGTGGAGGGCGACAGCATCGCGATGATGGTGTAAGTTAGTACTGCTCGACGCGAGTGGTGGTCGGGCCGAGGAAGATTGACAAGTGAGCCGAACAGCAAGGAGAGCGAAGGCAGAAAGACACACGCTGGTTGCAGTTAGCGTGATACGATTGGAGAGAGGACGCGGATCGACTCGCTCTTTCGATGGGGGGAGATGAAATGGGGCGACGTAGAGGCGCGGGTGGGTCGGGATACGTAATACTCGGGAGCATACTGTTTACTGGGGAGCTCACAGCACTGGGGTGTGCAGCACATTGACTAGGCAGCACAGTGGCGTCGCGTCCTTAGTGTAAATGATGTTCCGCACAGAGCCGACACGGCACCATCTCGAGGCAGATTAATCCTGTTACGGTGCACACGGCCAGTGTCTCCCGGTGGCACTTCCTCGCCAACAGGTGGGCGCCTGCCTCGCTCTCGTTCGCGCCGCGCACCCCATCCCTCGGGCGCGTTGCCCGCCCCCACAATATAATACTTACTAAGGGTCAATTCGGTTGGCTGGCGTCTCCGCTGCTTGACGCCACCGTTCGGTCGCGTGGGGGTGAGGGCCACCACGTTGCTGGCGCGAGCACTGAGCACTACACTAGTGGTGCAGGTCTAATTTAGTATAGTAGACCTGTCGAGAACGCTGGCTCTCGTGTAGAGCGATCGCAACCGATGGGTACTGATCAGTGCGAGTGCCGTGCTATTACAACGGCGGTGGTGGTGATCCCACACGCAACTTGCGTCTTGGCAATGACAAATTGTCATGTCATGTCACGTAACTTCCTCTCTACAGTACACGTAGTCAGTCGGTCTCTCGCGCGTTCCTCGGGGCCAGGTGGGCGGCCCCTACAGCTCCCCGCTTTACGTAAAGACGCGCCTCTTGATAGATTTTTCCGTCGGTCGTCGGTCGTCCCGACGGTCTCCCACGTCACCGGAGCACGTTATCAGACTAGCAGGTCATTCCAGACGATGCAAGTGACACTCGAGGGCGGAGGCTGCGTCGAGAGTGATTGGTGATGACACTACGTTGATTGCTTCTCGACATCAAACCGTCATTACTGTACTACTGCAGTGTAATCCGCTCCGGCGATCCGATCCCTCACGCGGCCGACAGCGCCGGTGCGGACGTCGCCTTGACCACGTACGTCTTCCTGGAGGACCGCTTGCGCGGCTGCTTGCCCGACGTCTTGCCCGCAGGCTTCACGGCAGCAGCGCCGCCGTCGCCGCCACTCGTAACCGAAGGCGGAGACGCCGAAGGTGCGGAGGCGTCGGTGGTGGCCACCACACTCCTGGACGCGTTGTACGCACCGTCAGCAGCGTTGGTCGCGGTCTTTTCGCTAGGCTTCCACTTGTCGGACGTCCGCTTGCCTCGAGTCGGCTTGACCGTCGGTTCGACGGCTGCATCGGCTTCTAGTGCTGACTGTTCCCCTCGCTTGCCGCAGGATTTCCGGCCGGAACTCTGCTGCTCTTTGTTGTGCCCCCTACTTGACCGCTGCCTGGTCTCTCTCGGCCGCTCGGGTCCGGTGGATGGGGGCGTCTCGGACGCCTGCTCCCCGCCAGCCTGGCGCTCCGCACGCCTGCTGCCGCGGACATCCCTGCCCTCGGTGTTGCCGGACGCCTCGCTCTTGACCGCAGCGACCTTGCTCTCCGTCTCCTGCTCTACTTTCCTAACGTTCTGCTTCCGCGATCGCGCCGAACCGTCGGCCTTCGTGCTCGCAGCGGCCTTGTCCTCCCCTACTAGAGGCTCGTGCTGGCGCAGTTGCTTCTTTTCGGACAGCAGCACGCGGCGCGACTTGACTGTCTGGAACCCATTGTCCGCGCCGCTTTTCTCGCCCTCGAGCGACGTGCCGGCGTCGACCGTCGTCGAAGACGCGTCTTGCTGGCGACTCCCGCGAGCATCGCGCTTGTCCGAGCGACGCGCCTGCCTCGCCGATCTGTTCGACGGCTTCTCCGTCACCACCACGGACCGAGCCTCTCGCTTGGGCGCAGTCGCTTCGTCGTTGCGAGGCTGATTGGTACGCCTCTCCGGCTTCTTCGCAGCGTCACCATCAACGACACGAGTGCTCTGCTTTCCCTGAGTGTTGTCTTCGCGACGTTTGCCCTTGAGCGGCCGCTTCTCCCCCTGGCGGTCACGGTTGGCTGGGACAGTCGCGAGCGACACGGACGGAGAGGCGGACGCGGCGTGTCGATTCTCGCGCTTGGGCTTCTTCTTCTTGTCGGTCGACTCGGAGCGCGACCGGTGCTCGTCCGCCTTGACGCGCTCGAGCGCGCGCGTCGCCGGTTTCCCTCGCGCCGCCGCCTTGCTGGGCTTGGCCCCCGCCGCCTCGCGACGCCGCGGATTCGGCTTCTTGCTGTCGTTTTGAACCTCAAATGAAGAGATCTCAACGGACGTCGCAGGTGATTCATCGACAGCGTCGCTCTTGAGCTCCATCGTCGCCTCGGACGCGGGCTGCTCGTCGCCATCCGGCTGCGCATCCAGTCGGAAAGACGCAGGCGGGACGTCGTGGATCGGCAGCTCCATGTCTCCGACCAGCAGCGTCGCCACCGCCTTCGTCATCGGCGTGGTCTCCTCCGTCACCACCGTTGCGTCTTCCGTCACCACTGACGGATGCCTAGCCTCGACCGACGGCTTCTTCTCGGCCGTTTGTTGCTGCTGCTGTTGCTGTTGCTGCTTTCGTCTCCTGCTCATGGACGCGGCCTCCTCCTTCTCGGCGCTCACCATCCCGCCCGTCTTGGGGTCGAACAGCATCTTCGGGCCACCCGGCGCAGCGCCCACACGCTTCAGAATGCGCACCTGCGGACTCGCCGTCGCCGGTTGGACGCCGCTGCTGCCACTTGCGGTGCCGGTGCTCGGCTTGTCGGCGCTCGAGGAACTCGACGACGTGCGGCTGAGTGACGAGTTCTTCCTCTCGTGCTCGGCGCCGTCGACGCGTCCTACGTCACTAGCTACACGGAAGGCGTTGCTCGTCGCAACTGGCCGCTCCAGTTGCGTCTCGCTCGGCTTTGGGCGCTGACGCCAATTGACCGGCTCCTCATGAACGCTACTGCCGTGATATCGCTCCTGTCGCTCTACCGAGGGTGATCGCAGGTCCTCCCGACGGGAGAGCGGCTGTTCCACCGGTCGCGAAGGTAGTACGGGGGCGACCGAAGGCTCCGACACGGACGGAGACCGCTCCACGCCTTCATGGTGATGCTGGTGCTCGTCCTCTGGAACGTACGAGTAGTGCGGAGGGGACGGGTACCGGTGGCTCACGTCGAGGTCCGACGCGCTGGCCACACTACCGTGGCTACTACCCGCGCGACTGCTGCCGCCACCAAAAGACGGTAGGGCGCGCCCTCCGTCCGGCCGCGCGACGACGCCGTCGAACCGCGCGTCGCTCGGACTGAAGCGCGAGTGCGCACCACCACCGCCCACTGATGCTGGTGGCGCCTCGAACCGGCTCGGCCACGCGCGGCGCGGGCTGTCGAACCGGTCGTATCCGTCGTCGCGTCCAAAGCGGTCGTTGTGGTAGGGCGGGTAGTGCGGCGAGCGGTAGTCGTCGTCCCGGTGGAACCCGCGCTCAAAGTGGTCGAACCGCGACGACGGGCGGTCCATGTCGAACCGCCGGCGGTCCGGGTAGGGCGCACTGCCAGCTGGATCGTGGTGCTCCTCGTGGTGGGGCGCGGCGATCTGCGCGGCCTCCTTCAGGTCGGGGAACTCGCGGTGGCGCCGCATCTCCTTCTCGCGGTCCAGGCGCTCAATGTCCTGCTCGACCGCGTCGTCGCCCCACCGCCCGCTCGAGCCCACAAAGGGCGAGCGCGCGAAGCGACCGGTCGCACGGCCGCCTCCGCTTGCCGTACTACCGACGGGCTTAGGTAGGGCGGCGGCCGGGTGTTGCTCCGGCTGGTGGTGGGCCAGCTCGGGGTTGATCACCTCGGCGACGTGCCCCGACGCCCAGACGTTGCCTTGTTCACTAGGCGATTGGGTAGGGCGCTCCGGCTGCGACGGATGCGCGGGCGACGCACTGCCGGCCGCTCTACCGGTAGTGTCGGCGTCGGGTCGGCCTCCATGGAGACGCAGAGGCGTCACGGCGGCGACGGAAGGGACCGCCCAGCCCGTGCGCGCCGGACTACCGGTAGGGGCCGGCGCCTGATGGTGCTCCTTGCGGAGACTGGGCGTGTTGAGTGGGGCGGGCGCCGCCACCGAGCTCATCGTGGACCTGCCGATCACGAGCATGCGGTTCGCGCTCGGGTAGAAGCCGCCTGGATGCGCACAACACGTCAGAAATACACGAGCAGGTAGTGCGGAAGTGCTGTAGTGCTATGGTAACAGTACCTGCATTGTCGGCGGACTTGAGGGACGGCGACGGCGCCTTGTAGACGGCGCTGAGGTTGCGACTGGAGAACTTGGCCTTGGGCTTGACCGTACTGGTCATTCGCTTCTCGTGGAGGGTGTCGGGTAGGGACTCGGGCGGTGGTGCAAGTAGGGAGGGCGGGAGGGCGGTCTCGCGTGCGTCCGGCGTGTTCAGTGGGGGGGAATGAGTGAATGCACTTGACGGCAGGGTAAGAGCGGCGGTCGTCAGTTGCTGCTGTGTTGGTTTCTTTCTGTTTGTGTTGTGTGAGTTACTTCCCTGGTATAATAGCTCCGCTCTACCCTGGGCGCAAGTGCTTTCGCTTTCTTCCTTGCTTGTCGTGTCTATTGCTTTGACCATGCGACTGCTTGGGGTTCGTGCGTTCTTTCTTCCTTTTCAACCTCGCGGCGCAGAAGCACTGTCAGTATCCGTTTCGTGTCTTTTTACCGAGGTGTTTTTGCTGGGTAATCCGAGGTTTTTCTATCGTAGAATAAGGTTTTTCAACTTTTGTCCAAGGGCAACAGATCTTTTCGACTTGGCTTCATTGCATTCGTGTGTGCTGCGTGCGCTCTACCCTTTGCCCAAAGTATAATAGAGCAATGCGACCCGTGTCATAATGCCCTCTCGCCCTACACTGCAATCAGAAAGCGCGCACGTACATTAATGTCGTTCAGCCCACGTGTTATTTTCATGTCGTTTGCTGCATTCGATCGACCAACTACTGTGCTTGGTGGCTACAGACTAGTGTCGACTACTCAGACCAACCGCCGACCTCGATCACGACGCGGTCTCGACGCCTTTCGCCGCATTGGCATTAGAAGTCCAGCACCTCCCGGATCCGCTTGGCGATGTACTCCACGTCCGTCTCGAGCGCGAAGTGGCCGGTCTCCAGCAACTCCACCACCGCCTTGGGGTTGTCGCGTTTGAACGCTTCCGCGCCCGCCGGGATGAAGAACTCGTCGTACTTCCCCCAGATGATGAGCGACGGGACCTGCGTCTCGCGAAAGAACTTCTGGAACGCCGGGTACAACGTCACGTTGTTCTGGTAGTCGTAGAAGAGGTCGAGCTGAATGTCCTTGCCTCCCGGGCGCTCGAACAGCAGCGTGTCGAGGTAGTACCCTTCCGGTGCAATGCGCTCCAGCTTCGACGCCGGCACGCCGTGCGTGTACTGCCAACGCGTTCCTTCGAGGTTCAACACGTTGTCGTGCACGACTTGGCGGTTGGCCGCCGAGGCCTCAGCCCAGTAGGCTCGAATGGGAGCCCAGGCGTCCCCGAGACCTTCTTCGTACGCGTTGCCGTTCTGCGACACGAAGCCAGTCACGCGCTCGGGATACGCGAGCGCGAGCCGCAGCCCGACTGGAGCGCCGTAGTCGAAGACGTAGAGCGCGTATTTGGTCAGTCTCAGCACATCTACGAAGGCCACCAGCGTCTTGGCCAGGTTGTCAAACGTGTAGACGTAGTCGCGGCCGGCGGGCACTTGCGTAAAGCCGAAGGACGGCAAGTCGGGCGCGATGATGTGATACTTGTCCGCGAGCAGCGGGATGAGCTCGCGGAACTGGAACGACGACGTTGGGTAGCCGTGAAGGAGCAGGAGCGTGGGGAGGCTTCGGTCGCCCGCCTCGCGGTAGAACACGTTGACGCCGTCAGCTAGCGCGTACTTGTTGTGCACCGGGTAGTAGACGTTGGGGCGGTTCATGGCTGCTGCTGTTGGTTGGTTGGGGTTGTTGTTGGAGGTTGGTTGCAAATTGGAGAGTGACAAAGATCGTCGGAGTCCTTGTCGGCGGCCTGTCGACCTGCTGCTTGGCGAGTCGTCAGGGGTTCCTCCTCGTCCGACCCCCCGCCGATTCGCGAGTTGCCGTTGACGGGCACGCCGTGGCGTCGTCCATTGGCTGCCGCGCGTGTCATCCGATCGAAAGTCTCTCAACACTACTGTATGGGCTCGAGGCTGCGGCATTGCTCAGGTGGTGTTACGGCATCACTGGCACCCGAGTGTTGGTCGCTCTTCAACGTAAAGCGTAATCGGTGTCGAGCATACAACACGCGAGTCAAAGCTCCAGTGTCGCATGCAGTTGAACTCTTGAACTTTCATTGAACTCCGGAGTGTTATGTACAGCAGGCTTGAGACGAACTGGTAAATTTAGTATCAAGGGTTCCAAGGCTGGCTATATGCATCCGAGACGCAGCACTATGCCCCGCTGGTTGCACTCCCGCAACTTCCTATCCACGCTGTACTGTACAGCAGTTTGGGGATGGCGTAGGAGTCGGTGATGACGTTGGTGTCGACGTCCGTGTCGGCGTAGCAGAGGTCACCGTCGCCGAGACCGCACTTGGTCGGAACGGCGACGCACTGATACGGTAGTACCACAGGTTCCCTGGAACCTTCCAGCGTTGGTGGTACAGTACTGTAGCTCCCAGAGACACAGCAGTCCGGCCGAGTCGCTGCCGCTGTTCCCGCCCGAGGTGATGCACGTAGCTTCTTGGACGCCGGTCGAGCTGGAGAGGCACGGCAAAGCGCCCACGAGGCATAGAACCAGAGTTGTGATGGTCATGTATTTCGCAAGCGCTCTACTCTGGGCGCAAGTGCTTTTGCGTTCGTCGTGTCAAGGCTTCTTTCCATTCGTCTGTGGCCGGCGCTCTTGCTGCTGCTCTACCCTTTGCCCAAGGTATAATAGAGCAATGCGACCCATGTCATAATGCCCTCCCGCCCTACTGCAATCGGAAAGCGCGTACGCACATTTGTGTCGTTCAACCCCATCGCGAGGCCTATTGTATCATCTACTAAGAGCAAAATGAGAAGGAGAAAAAGCAAATGGAGGGAAAAGGACAGTAGTAGGGCGCGCGGGTAGAGTGCCGCGCCCGCTCCTTGTCCACTCTACCACTACCACCCGACGGACAGCTAGCAGATTGCCTGGATCTGCTCGAGCGACTTGCCGCCGGCACCACCACCCGCAGCAGCGCTCGCAGCGGTCGACCCGCCGCCCGTGGCGCCGACGCTTCCGGCCGCGAGTAGGGCGTCGGCGCGGCTCACGGCGCCCTCCTCCTCGTCGTCGAACTCGTCGACGGCCTCGTCCGTCACGTCCATGCTGAAGCGCTTCTTGACGGGCGTCCACATGTGGTAGTGCTGGTGGTTCCTCCGCTGGCTGCGCGCGTACTGCTGCAGCAGCAGCAGCTGCTCGAGGTCGGCGATTTGGAAGCACACGGGCACCCAGCCGTGCTCAAAGTGGAAGAACACGAGCGTCGAGATGATGAAGCCCAGCACCACGTCCACCGTGTAGTGCTTGCGGCCGGCGATGCACAGCGCGGCCAGCACGGCCATGTACCAGACGCCGAGCGTCCAGCGCAGCTTCGAGTAGCGCGGGAAGTTGCGGTCCAGCTGCCGCAGGTAGAGCAGCACGGCCGAGTTGGTGTACGCCATGTGGCCCGAGAAGATGAGGTCGCCACACGAGTTGTACTGCCCGTAGATGGGCCCCACGCGGGTCACAATGTCGATCCACGTGGTGGGCGGGTGGTAGTCCGGGCTGCCCAGGCGGCAGTGCGGCGCCGGACCGGGCAGGGACGTGACCGCGAGCGACAGCATGCGCAGGAAGTAGCAGACCGTGGCGCAGCGGAAGAAGGTCGAGATGACGCGGCAGCGGTTCTCGCGGCGCATGAGCGCCGACTGCAACACGAAGAGCACGGGCACACCCGCCGTCAGGATGTCGCTGAGCGGCCGCCACTTGGAGTCGGGCGCCTGCTCCGGGATGAGCATGAAGCCGAGGTCCGGCAGCGGCTGCGCCGACGGCACGTGGATCCAGAAGGCGATGTTGACCGCGAAGACCATGACGAGCGACATGCCCACGAAGATCTCGGCGTGGTCCATGGTCGAGCGCATATTGGCGTCGATGCGGCGGCGCGTGAAGTAGCGGAAGTACCACCAAGCGACCGTGTAGAGCGCCCAGACGCCGCCCCACGTCGCGCGCGTGTGGTGCGAGTCGGGCTCCACCACGAATTTGAAGAAGAGCACCCAGACCATGACGCCCGCGCCCACGTCCGCGACCGTCGCGAGCACGAACAGCACGAAGCCCAGGATCTCGCGGATGTCCAGCGGAGGGGACGTCGTAGGGGAGGAGGAAGAGGAGGGGGAGAGCGCCGCCTTCTCGTCCGACGCGTCCCACGGGAAGGAGGACGGGATCGGGCCCGACAGCTTGCGCTTGGCGCGGAACAGCGCCGGCTTGGCGAACGTCGGCAGGAACGACGTCGGCATCTTTTACTGTCCGGGTAGGGCGATTCGACGCTTCCGCTCTACCTGCGCGGCGCTCGCCTTGTTCTTCTCTGCGGCAGTGATTGCGCTCGCGGGGACTGGCAGTTTGGCCTGCTCGACTCGTTCTCCCTCCCCCGCCTCCGCTCTACCGCCCGTCCCTTTTTTTTTACTTTTTGTTTGCTTTTGGAGTAAACACTGGCGCCAGCAGGAAAAAATGGTGGGCTATTTTAGAAATGGAGCGCTTTGATTGGTGGAAATTAGGACCACCGGTGTGCTAAGCGGGATGGGATTGGGCAGAAAGAATAAGCTGGAGAGCTATCTTTGGCAGTATTTGAGCCTGTTTTTAGATTTAGAAAGGGACGGCGCTCTGAAGCGAGTTTTCAGTCGAAAAGAGTTGGTTGATGATGACATGAAGGGCGCACTACAGTACATGCCAGTGGGTGTCGAGTAGAACGTGTTGGCCCACGGCCCCAAGCTCGTCTGCACAACGCCTTTTTTAAATAAACCAGTGCAACAGAGTCTACCAACTATCTAATTATAACGCTCGCTTGAAGGGTTTCTTTGTGGGAGGCAAAATACTGTAACGCCGCCACTTTTGGAGATTTTGAACAACATTCCGCAAAAAAGCAACGTAAATGCTGGTTCGCCACTGGCTTTACAGTCACTTGTCTTCACGTCGCGAAGTTGATTCGCGGGATCTTTGACTGGGATGAGTGCGGTCTCCGCTGTCTTACGCTGGACAGTTCACTACGATAAAGCGAACCCATACAACGACCTTCCAGCAAGGACACCCACTTCCTCTCACGGGCAATGGATTCAAAATGCCTGGGAACGGTCATTGAAAAACTCCATACAGGTGTACACGTGCATATCCGTCACACAAGCATGCTGCAAGATCGCTTGAGCGGGAACTCTGAAGCAACGCTGTAGAAAAGCGGCGCGGGGCGCCGTGATCGCCCGCCGCTTGATTCTGTTCGCAATGTTTCATATCGCACAGTCTTGAAAGGTACCATGGCGTAAACATGGGTAAAATTACGGTGGGTAAACGAGCGATCGAGTGGCGGCGGCACGAAGTGTGCCCCTACATGGCGAAATCACCGCGCAGCCATTCAGCCCGCTAAATAGCGGTACTGTACTGTACACCGTATACTACCGCTACGTAGTGGTGGTGCCGAGATCGCGGAGGATTAATCGTTCGCGGCACTGGAAGTGATGGCTTCGGAAGCAAGCGTGCCGCCATGACGGCAGTCCGGCTACTCGCCGTTTTTTTTTTTTTTTTGTAATTATAGTAAAATCCCTTTCGAAAATCGAAATGCTATTTGAGTTTTTTTCTTTTATTTTTATCATTTTGATCGCCGGGAGTTTATGCTGTTGCGTTCAGTCGTAACCCGTTACAGGTACCCTGTTCCCGTAACCTCCAAGTAACCCTAACATGTGGGCCACACCACTGAGCCCTTATTTCGGGACACGACTGTTGCATTCACCGCCAATTTATTTCCTGCGTTCCCGCCACTTTCCGACTGAAAAACATCGGCGCAAAATGGCGATGCGAGCGTGGGAGCAGCCGCGCGATGAGCTCTCCGCGGCGCAGGCGGCTAATCCGAGCGCTACCACAGCGGGCGACGCGTCTGATGCGGCGGCCGCCGGAGCCTCTGCTGATGGCGACTTCGGCGCCAATGAGCTGACGACCGAGACGCCCGGCAAGCGCAAGCGCCGCATGCTGACCGAGTCGCACCTGCTGTCCGCCGAGGGACTCAAGAAGATCCACCGGACGTTTCCCTACCAGGTCTCGACTGATGTCGCTGGCCAAGAGGCGCGTATATATGGTTGAGGCGGCGCTGCTGGTGTCTACGTGTCGTACTGAGTGTGCTGTCCTGTGGTATTATGCAACGAACAGGCCAAGGCGCTGCGCTCGCTGATCAACATGTACACGCAGTGGGCGTTCGACCTGTACTCGGGGCTGAACTTTGAGGACTTTTTGGATCGGACCGAGTTCCTCGGGCGTCAGCACGGGGTGCGCATGGCTCGGATACGTTGCACGCAGTTCTACGATCTCCGCTCTTACCTTCTCTGCGTTACTACTGTAGGTACAAGGCTTGATGTCCGACCTGCGCGACAAGGAGCGCAAGCGCGCGCTGCGGCTCGAGCGTGAGGCCGAGGGCGACGAGGACGAAGAGGAGGAGGAGAAGCGGCCCGATACGCAGGTCGACCCCGTCGACCCGGACGAGGACAGAGACGACGACGAGGGCGAGGAAGCCATGCTCTAGCTCCAAGTAACCCACCCGACAACTTCATATCCGTCTCATCATTTCATCCGCCCGTGCTGCTTTTCGTCTCCTGTGGGCTCCAGTCACTGCCAATGGCGGCCACTGAGGCGCCTGACACTTTCTGAATACCGTGCTTGGAGCAGATAGACATGCAATCCTCGCTTGGGCACCAGCGAGAGCCCACGAAGCAGCTTCTCCTGTGAGTTCATCGCGCTGTCTCAATTCGTCGCAACCCCAAAATAGCGATTTTCCGGGTTGTAAAGTCGCTTTTTGTTCCTCCGTTCCCGAAATTGGATTTTTTGGGTTGCTAAGTTAATTACCTAAAAACGCCAAACGAGGAATCGTCCTGTGCGGCGTGTTACTCACACCCACTCTTGGACCAATCAACGCGCGTAATTCTAGGTATACTTTCCACCAAAATCGTGATTTGCCCTTCCGTTAAATCACGATTTTCTTACATCCCCACGACAGAAAGGGGGAAAAGTCTGGGCACTCGGCCGGAATACAGGGTATTACGAGGCGGCCACAGGCCCGAGAAGAACCAAGGAAGGAGCGGAAAGGAGAAGGAGACGACCAAGCACACGCAGGTCCTCGCCGCGTCCTCCGTCCTGCCCGCCTGGGAGTCTGAGAGAGAAGAAGCAAGGCGCGCGCGAAGCAGCGAAGAAGAAGAAGGCGACGATGCTGTTGTCGCGGCCGCAGGGCGCCGTGCAGAACATGTCGGACGCCATGTTCGAGGAGGCGGCCGAGTGCGCCCTCTGCGATAAAAAGTTCCACGCCTTCCGCCGGAAACACCGCTGCCGGGTGCGTCTCTACGTCTACCAGCGGCCATCTTATCTCTCTCTCTCTCTCTCTCCTAGTGACTAACGCGTCTCTTGTTCGTTCGCGTCTTGTTCGCCTTGTTACTCACGGCGCTGCTCGATTTGCGGGGGTCTTATTGCCGCGATCTGTAGACGTGCGGGAGCGCTGTGTGCGGTAGCTGCGCGCGGTCCCACAAGGTGCTGCCGAGCGCGACCATCATGCGCTACAACAACGAGCCCGTGCGCGTGTGCGACCGCTGCGTGCGCGACCAGAACCAGATGCTGCTGGAGCGCCGCCGCGCCGAGGACGTGGAGCGCGCGCGCGCGCGACAGCTCGCCATCGTCGAGGAGGAGCAGCGCATGCGCGCGGCCGAGCAGCAGCGCCGCGACCAGGAGCGCGCCGAGCAGCAGGCGAGAGACAAGTCGCGCCGCGAGATGCGGCTGCGCCAGCTCGAGGAGAAGCACCTCGGCCCGCGTCCGGACCGAGTACGGCGCTCGCGGAGCCTGGACGACTGCGGGAGGTCGCTCCGCCGCTCGCTGTTCGCTTCCGAGCGCGCGCGGTGTCTCCAGGACGCGGAGAAGCGCTCGCTCGCGCTGTTCGCGCATCCCGTCGCGGCGGCGGATGAGATGAAGCCGCCGACTGCCGCGGCAATGGCGTCGAGTCTGACGCCTGCGGCTACGACAGTCGTCCAGGAGGCTGAGGAGTGCGCGCTGTGTCTGGAACCCATGGACGTGGGCAACGCCATCTACACGACCGAGTGCGGCCACAGCTTCCACTGGATGTGCCTCAAGGAGATCCAGAGCTCGGATACGTCCAACTACGACAAGTGTCCGTCCTGCCGGTCGACGATGACAGAGATGCAGGTCAAGAAGCACTGTAACCACCCACGCGTGCGTCTCGGCCACCGCTTCTGTCGCGACTGCGGGTCGGCGGTGACGGAGCGAGATGCCAAGCCGCGACCGCCCGAGAACGTCAATGGCTTCGAGGGACTCGCGCCCGCCCCGACGCCGCCCCCGCCCTCCAACCAGCCCGTTTCGTACCGCGCCAGCTCCCACGGCGCGCTCGTGCGCTGTCCGCAGTGCCATATCCAGATGCGCGTGCTCCCACACATGTACAACATGTAAGTCGTCGCTATGCTGGAGATGATTGACGTCATTGATGCCTGACTGACTAACTCGGGTGGTGGTGTGCTGTTGCTGGCCATTTCAGGCGCGTCGCGTGCCCGTCGGGCCACATGTTCCTCGTGCAGGTCGCTGGCCAGCAGCAGAGCGCGCTCGGCGGCAACTCGCGCGGCTACAGCTACGGCCACGCGCCGGGCGTGGGCGGCTCGCTCACCGGCACCCGCCCTCCCTCGCGCGGCATGAACATGGGCTACCCTGGCTCGTCCTACTACCGCGCCACCAACACGTACTCGGAGCTGTGATGGACCAGTCGGTGCCGAGTGGGAATGTCCAGCGGCGGTCGTCAAGGTGGATATTGCGGGGGAGGACGGCGTGGAGGGCGGAGCTCTTCTCTTTTCTTGTGTTATGCTTTGGTTTTGGATTTCCCCACCCTCGTGGCCCGCGGGCTCGCTCTTGTATTGATATCGCAGCGAAAGCCTCGCGAGGGCTCCGCGCGTCGTCCACCCCCTATCGGCAGTCGGCGGCGGGCAGCACGCAGAGATAACAACCGGATAATATAGGACGTCACGAGGAAGACATGAAGCAGAGATTCTCGTTGGGAGAATTGCATTGTTGTACGTGTTGCTGTGCTATTCGTCGTGTAATGATATGTGTTACAGAGTCTGCACTAATCCCATCACTTTCGTTATAATGCGATCGTACTTTGCAAGGCATCGTACGGTTCTGGTGCCACTGCCTGACCTCCCCACGCTGGACCGCATAGACAAGAGCGTCAATCACCAAGAAGCGAGCAGTCGATTGCGCCTCAGGAACCCGAGACGATGGCTCTGTCAACGCGCGCCAGGAACTTCATCGCCGCGGGCGCGCTCGGCACGTTCGTGATGGCCGTCTACGGCTACACCTTCCGCCAGATGAGCCGCGTACGAGATCAGCAGTAGTTGTGGCGGTGAATCAATCGGTCAGTTGGGCGGATCTGCTGACGAATATGCGTGTGTGTTGTGGTGTGGCGCTTGACTGGGGACTCGGCGCGTTTGTGGGTGCGCGCGAATGGCAGGACGACTTCCACGACCTGGACGACGGCGTGGTCAAGGTGAACGTGCACCAGAGCGGCATCCGCGTGACGCCGCCGCGCGAGCACTGAGCCCGGCGCGCGACCCGAGGCTGCGGCACGGCTGGAGTTGTGCGCTGTCCACGACCAGAAGAAGGAGAAGAAGAAGCGCTAGTCCGTACCGCAACCGTGAATACAGCGACAGCATGAGATACACGACGCTGTGTAGGCGAGAAGAGCGAGGGTAATCGACACCTATGAGCCCTCCGACTGCTGTGATCTGTCGTATTCCTTTCCACCAATCGACCGGCGGTGCCGTCGCGATCAATGAGCAATGAGCGACGTCCCGAGCCAAAGCAAAACGAACTCATGCACGTGTGGGTTGGGATTCAAAACATAACTCTATTGTAGCTGCGCTATCTGCTTCTCACGGGGGAAGATTGCCCCGACCCCGGCCTCCGACCTATGACCACGAGGCCGGTCGATCGCCGCGCCCTCAGCGCAGAATCGCTTGCCGCTGGGCGAGTGCCTGCATCACTCAACAACACAGAGTCCGTAAGCAAACAGCACCCCATTTGAGGCACTCTACTCTGTCCGTAGTCCGTACCTTGGCCATGAGCTTCTGGGTCTTGGGCGGCGTCTTGGTGCACAGCTTGCGGATATTCTCGCGCGTGTGGTCCGCCTGCGCCAGTTCGCGCCGCGCGGCGTCCAGGAAGTGCTCCTGCGCCTTCTTGCCGCGCTTGGCCGACGGCTTCTTGCTGCGCTTCACAGTCTTCTTGTCCTTGGCGGCGTCGGTGGCCGCCGGCTTCTTGCCCAGCGCCACCAACTTGGCCGCCTTCGCCTTGCTAGTGGAGCTAGCGGCGCCGTGGGCAGCGGACGGAGTCGCGTGCTCGCGGTGGGTCTGCAGGAAGAGCTTGGTCACACGCGCCGCCATCTTGTTCACGCGACGTTATAAGCTTGGTGGTTAATCGACTCGAAGCGCCACCACCAACCTATGTCAAAGTGGCGATTCAAGTACACGCCTGGTCAACTCAGATTTGAATTGATTCATGCAAAAACAAGTATAACATTTAATCAATTCAATGAATTGAATGGACGAATCGACGGATCAACATACTGAATCGCATTCTTTTAGAAGACCGGCTTGTAAATCATCGCGTGTACACGAAACGACGCGAGACGCTTCAACTGCCTTCGGCTGCCGCTCCTCCGCTTCTTCTTCTTCTCCCCATTGTAGAGACGGCAGCAACTCCATTTGCTACAATAGTAGCAGTGGTTTCTCCGCCCTCTCCTGGACAATGTACAGTACACTCGTTCCACTGGCGGGCGGGTGGAGAATGATTATTTCTGCATCTCTGGCAATTAGCAATGGAGGGAGCGAGCGTGCTCTATTTATATGGCACTTGAGCGAGAGCGGAGCGGCAGTCGGGCGTTGCTGCTGCCGACGGCGTCTGCGTAATTACCAGAAGAGACGTTATCTCTCCGAGCACAGCCGGAAGTGCGTCAAGCTGCCGACAGAAGCGGCGACAGCGGGGGCAAACGACCAAGAGAGAGGGAGAGAGAGAGAGAGAGAGAGAGAGAGAGAGAGAGAGAGAGAGAGAGAGAGAGAGAGAGAGAGAGAGAGAGAGAGAGAGAGAGAGAGAGAGAGAGAGAGAGAGAGAG